>CAOGCB010085617.1:0-22185 GCA_948266635.1 Cnidoscolus chayamansa
TGATATGACAGATCTACAAATCAATGCAGGATATGCAAACTTGATATCTGCACATCAATGCAAGATATGCATTGACAGATTCTGTGATAAGAAAATCTTCAATTTCCTATTCCATTAAGATTTAACAGAATATGCTCAATGCAGGATATCCAAACTTGATATCTGCACATCAATGCAAGATATGCATTGACAGATTCTGTGATAAGAAAATCTTCAATTTCCTATTCTATTAAGATTTAACAGAATATGCTTTAAGCCTTGTGTTTACAGAATAAAAATTCAAAGTGGGTTTAAGGCAAAATGGGCGGACAATCGTTATAGAAGATACAGCCAGAATAAGAAACTAAACTAAATCAGAATCTGCAGAATTATTAAGAAAATTTGAAGAGATTCTCATTTCAGATTTCAAGCAGCTTCCTTGATTATAAAAGGACGAAGACAGAGTTTTTGTGGAGATATCTCTGCATATACAAAAACGATACAAAGCAAGTTCTTGAAAAGATTCTTAAGCAAATTGCAGAAGGACAAAGTGTTGAGCAAATCAATCTATCAGTAGCAGAATACGCCAAGCTTCATCAACACAAAAATTCTCTTACTCTCAGCTTTGTTATATTTCATTTGAGAATTTTTGTTATATTAACCTTGAATTGTTTATTCTAGAGTTGAGAAGAATTATACTAAGATTGTGCGATACACTCAAACGTATAAGTGTGAGAAAAAATCAATTTTATTACCTAGATCTGAGTTGGCTTAGAATAGTAGCAGGATTAGCTACAAGTTAGAAGAGAATGTTACTTCTTCTATATTGTATTCTAGGACTCTAAGGGAGGTGAATAAAATTGATTGAAATCCTAAGGGTTGGACGACCCCTAAGCGGAGACGTAGGCTTATTAGAAGCTGAACTTCGTAAACATATTGGGTGTTTTGTCTACTTTATTTTTCCGCACAAACTGTTTCTTATTCATTGTTAAAACTAATCTGTTAATTCATTTCAAGCCCTTGATACTTTCTTTCAGGACCTTGAAATACGTTTCAAACAGTTTTCAGTAGTATTTAGAATATTACACACTTTCAGGTTTCAAGGCCTTGAACCTCGTTCTAAGGGCTTGAACCAATTTTTCTGAAGTTTAAAAATTAACAGGCATACTCTATTCACCCCCCCTCTAGAGTATATTTTATCCTATTATATTCTTCACTTTTGATTTTTTTTAAAGGAGAATTTAGTAATACTTCTATCATCAAAACAACAATAACACTATTGACTAGTTTCTATGATTCGAATACGTCTTACTTTTCAAGTTCCACTGTTATTTAAGTGAATTTAATAATATTTTTTTATTGATATTCAAAACTTCCTTCTCCTTTTGGAGACTGTTTATATTCTTTTTGAAGATAGTATTTAATTTTCATATTAGATTTTAATAATAGTAATTTTGATTTTCATGCATGCATATATAATATTTTCTCTTTTGAAATAAAAATTTCAAAAACAGAAAAAGTTATTCATATTAATTTATCAATAATCAAGCATGTTTATATATATATATAATTTTAATGATCATATATGAACTTATTTAGTTTAATAATAAAATATAAAATATAAAATTTTAATTTTTAATAATAAAATAAAATAAATTTAAAATTTTATAATAAAAAAGATGTATGATAGATAATAATTGATTTTTCTTTAATAATATGATGATGTAAAACATAATTTATTTCTCTTTAATATATCTTTTTTTTTCTAAATTAGCAAAAAATTAATTATTATTAGTTACATATATTTTTTTTGCTAAAAAATATTAAATTATAATACTTTACTATTACAAATTAAAATTAATATTCTGTATTATTAAAGTACCATATAGACTAATTAACCTTGAATGTGCAGAGCTACTTCAAATAGAAAGACAATAGTTTGAAATTAAAAAAAAAATTAGAGATTAAACTGAAATTTATAAAAATATTAAACTACATATAGTATAATATTATAAAGTTATAAAAACTATTTTTTAATTTCAATTAACTTAGCAGCAAAAGAGCACAATTAGATAAAAGCAATAGAAAAATAACATCAGCGTATGAGAAAGCTAAAAGCTGAAGTTTAATGAGTGACAAACTTCTACTCTCCATGCATGTAGAGGGTTCTCTAGATAGGGATGGGGGGAAAGGGCAGGGGCCGAAAGGGTCGCAAAGGTTTTTATGTTCATCGAGGCATAATTCTCATTGAAGTAAAAATGAGAAGTCGTCACTCTAATTTTGAGAAAAACTAGAAAAAATCATTTTATTTTGTGTTTTAGATAAGGCAATGAAATAAATACTTCTTAATACAGATTCTGGATTCGAGATCCTTATACGTGCGAGGAAGGTGTTAAGAATGCCACATCGTTCCAAAATAGTAGGTGGATTTAATACAGTACTCTTTTGATAAAATCACATCAACGAAAAGAGTTCATTTATGATATTGATTTCTTATTTGTTTGGTTCAGAAGAGGTGTTAAATATTTATTCATGAACACTTCAATGTCTCACTTATTTGAGCAATTAGATGCACGGACAAATAATCTAATACAAAGTGATTTGACTCCACTCATTTTTTTTAAATAAAATAAAATTATAAAATTATTTTGAAAAAAGAAAGGGGACTTCCAAGTTGATAAATAGTAAGATCTTAACAAAAGAAATTTATTGAAGGAAAATAAATTTATTGTTGTTTTAAGATGGTATTTACATGAAATGCAAAAACAAAGATTCAAAGATAAATTTACCGAGTTCGTAAAAATAGAAGCCGATTATTATTTATTGATTTTATTATTAATAGGATAATGCATTGGACGTCTAGATTTTGCTTACTTGATATTGTACTTGGAGACAGTTGCAGCTTAGTGATCCAAATGCTTGAACAAGGATGAACAGAGAAAAGGGTAGATGTGAATTTACTAAGATAGATTCCTAGTATGCCTAAGTACATAGTAGAGTTTCTAGAAAAAGGCTAAATAAAGAGAAATCCAACCAAATCCCACTAGGTTATGGCACCGTGCACCACATCTCCCTTCTTGCAGAATCCCTAACCCAAACTTGAGTGGCAGAATCCCGTTCTTCTCTAGCTCATTGCACCTTCCTTCCCTTCATCGCAACGCCGTCCACCAATGCTGTCATCGTCTTCCTCTTCATCGCAAGTTCTCATCTCAGCGTCACCTTCTCCCTCTCATCTTGTCATCATCTTCTTCCTCCCTACTTGCTATTGCCCTCTCCGATTTCAGATTGAGGCGTCGTTGTCTCCCTTTCCGAACGGTAGCTTTTCTCAAATTGTCATCATTGGTGTACTGCTGATTAGCATTTAAAGTATGTGTTTAACTTCTTCTTTTTTTTCATTTTATTTAGTATATGTCAATATTTTTGAATTAGCCCAAAATCATATTTTCTTATCACCCACATTTTCTGCTCCAAAGTTTCAAGGACTTAGATTATCAATTTGATCGATATAAAGAGCTGAGTTTATAGAGGAGAATATTGTGGAGCTGAGTTTCTTGCTTCTTGGTGACAACTGGTTCAGTTTACCTTCATCTCACCCAGTTTCTTCAAGATCAAAGGTTTGTAATTTTTGAAATGATAACCCATTTTATTATCATTAAAATAATATCAAATAAATAAAATAATATAAAAATTTATATTAATAATTTACGTGAATTTTATTAATTTTATTCAACTTAAAATTTTATTATAATTATACTATTTAAATTAATAATATAAATAAAATAAAATTCGATTTTAATTCAACATTCAATTAATTTATTATAAATATAATAAAATTATTTATTATTTAATAAATATATAATAATGTGAATGCTGCGTGATAATTTTAAATATATTATATTATATTATTATTTTAAAAATAATAACTAATTTTATAATTTAATTATTGAAATTTATATTTTGAAATTAGTGAAATTGCTGTAATTGAAAACTATATATTATTTAGATAATTATTTATTTTTAATTTTTAATATATATTTAATTAAATAATAATTATTAATATAATTTTATTAATTATTAAAATTTATAAATAAAAATTTATAATAACTGTAATGTATGAAGCACGTTGCTAAAAAACTAATATCTATAAAATTATAACTTAAATCAAAATATTTTTATTAGTTATGCAGTAAGCATAAAATGAAATTAATTTATGCTTAGATCAAAAGCGATGATAAAACAAATTACTCTTAATAAAGGTGACTTTAAATTCAAGTAAAATCTACTTGATTCGGCTCCACATTAATAATAAATTCTTTTGTTAATTCAGTATACTATGAATAGTGAATGCAACCGAACAAGAGAAATTTTCTCTTCATTTTTCTCAAACACAGACAAAGGCTAATTCCCTAGAAGCTTAAGAATCAACAAAATGTTAACAAGAATTGAATCAAGAAAAGAATAAAGAAAAATGGAATAACTAAAGGAAACACAAAGAGAACTAGAAGAAAGCAAAGAGGAGAAAGACTTGGAGAAGCTTGGATCCGAAGTAACAGTGGGTTCTACAGCTTCAAACCAGGTTAGTGAATTCTCTAACTAATGTTTAAAGGGAATTAATGCATGCAAGTGAGATGAGGACAAAAGGAAGAATTTAGAGCAAAATGGTCAAAGTGACCAAATGATGAACCGATGTGAAAATATGCACGTTTTAATAAGTAAAAGAATGTTATAATATATGTTAGAAATGTTAAAATGAATTGCATGTTAGAAATGAGGTAGAAGAAATGGAAATGCTAAGTTTAGGAAAGTTTATGTAAATGGAGGAAGTTTCATGTAAATAATGAATTGAGGGTTGCATGTTGATGATACTGAGGTTAGCTGAGTTGCAATGATGTATATGAATGTTTAGAAATATTTAAAGTTGAAATTGTCAAGATTTGGTTATGTGTATGGTGTTGGAACCTTAGTTTTGGCCAGCGGCCTAAAGGGGGTAGGCAGCTGAAACTAGGGAGCAACTCAGGAAAGAAAAGGAAAGTCCAGCTTCGGCAGCCGAAAGTTGGACTTTCGGCCGCCGAACATAGCAAAAAAGGAAGCTTGTGACAGCCGAACATAGCAACAAAGGAAGCTTGTGACAGCCGAACCTGCTGCCGCAAGTGAGATTTCGTCTCTGTAAAGGGACCTTTGGCTGCCGAACCTACCGCCGAAAGTCACATGTCCAGCAATTTCTGACCCAAATTGCTTAGACTAAGTATGTAATGTTCATGTTATGTTTTATGGAGATTAAATAGATGTTTTTAAGTATGTTTTAAGTCTATGTTGAGTCTGTAATCCGAAGTCTGAAATACAGAATCAGACCTCGGAGTTCAGGGACATTAGTGGCGAACTAGGGATTCGTCAGCATGTTAGTATACAGGGGAGCGGATATAAACTCTTTTATGATACAGAAAGTGTAATTGATGTTTTTAGCATGCTCACTCATCATAATACCTAGGTTGCTACATTAGATGCACAGTATATATTGCACTGCATTATTCATGATATATGGCTGGTAATGTTGAGTGATCTAGAAGTCCCCCATATTTATGTTATGTTCCACAAAGAGATCCTTTGAAAGATCCTTTGGTATGTCCTCAAATATAACACGTTGAGACCTTAGGATTTTCTTGGGATCCATATATTATGTTATGTATATGGCAAGTCCATAACTAGCCGAAAGGAGATGTTGTGGTGCATATGAGTATCTGAGGGAAGTAGCTAGACTATAAGATATACAGGTGGTTCTAAGAAGATAGCTTGCTAATTAGAACCGACCCAGGGATTTATAGTGACAATATTACCTTGTGTGAAATGTTTGAAGGTGGTGCATTACATGATCACGAAAACCATATTTTTATGTATGTTTTTCTGTATCTTCTCACTAGCCTATTTAGATAGCTTTCCCCTTTTGTATCATATCCCATCCCCGATTCCTAATCTCATTTTTCACAGGTATGTAAGATGTACTAGAAAACACCGAGTAGATCGGACGTGAGATTGTGATATAGTTTTATGTATGTTTTGCCCCTAAAATGAATAAATATTTAAAGAATATGTTTTTATAATCTCATGTATTATTTTAAATGTTGATGTTGAGATTTTTGATACTTATGTCTATGTCTACCATGATGATGTGTATGAGTATAATGTAAGACACATGTACTGTAAATTTAAATATTCTTTATGTTAATGTTGTACTAAAAGTCTTTTATATGCATGAGATTAATATTAATGTTTATGTTTATGTTAATGGAACATGTTTATAGTAATATTGACGGCTTGTTAGGGTTTCGGTCATCTTCGAGTGGTCAGGATTCTAATACCGGTAGTGGTCCAGGAAGGCAGGCTGTTACACCTTACTCAACCCATAATTTTTGAATCCGTTATTCTTAATCTCACTATATACAAATCCTTTAAATCTTGAAAATAAAATAACCCTTGAGTAGATAAATAAGGAGTTTTAAGATTCAACTGAAAAATAATTTTCTTTCATTAAAATAATAGTATGCACGACATGATCTATATATACAAGGGAGATGGAGATAAAA
This sequence comes from Cnidoscolus chayamansa, assembly GCA_948266635.1. Classification (NCBI taxonomy): domain Eukaryota; kingdom Viridiplantae; phylum Streptophyta; class Magnoliopsida; order Malpighiales; family Euphorbiaceae; genus Cnidoscolus; species Cnidoscolus chayamansa. The sequence goes on from CAOGCB010085617.1 coordinate 6,561, forward strand.
GATAAAGATAAAAACTCCTAAATTAGTTGTCCTTGAGTCAAATTTGGACTCTCGGTTATGAGTGATGCTGTCGTTTATGCTACTGACTTTTTGTGTCATGATCTGATTTACTTAGATGTATAGGCTGACTTTTCCAACTTACATTCTGTTTGCTGACTTACTTTATCTCGGCTAAGTGATTTGATTTACTTACTCGACGCATGTGGGCCAAGTAATACTCAAATTTTCCTTCCGAGCCAGTTGACTAACTTATTTTTGGTTGACTTTCTAAGTATCTTAACAAATCCTCATCTTAGCATTGTTGAACCATTTCAAATGCTCCATTCAACCTTGTGGTATTGTTGAATTTCAGATAAGGTATTGAGAACTTTGTGACAAAAGGGTAGCTTCAAGATTTGAGTCGTTAGCAAAGAGGGGAACCTATGATGACACCACACAAATTACTAATGTGGTAATTAAAAAATAATTTAATGATTTATGCAAATATAACAATAAGAGCAAAATACTATTTTACGTTCTAAATGTCTAAAAAACAAAAATGTCTACTGAGGGTATAAAATGAGGAAAATTTATCTCAATCACAAAGCAAAATCCCTAATTCTGAATGATTTCTAATTTGCTATCAGCTACCAAGATGAGCAATGGACTGACATGAATAGAGCACTAAGCAATGACATAGGGAAGTGAAGGAATAAGGTTTTAGGTGTGCTCAATTCTAAAGCCTAAGTGTAATTTTTTTTCATATGGTTAGATGGTAGAATTGTCGAAGATGTCAAGATGTGATGTTAAGAATGCCTAAAAGGAATTTGAAAATGGAATGAAAGAAAGGAAGAATTGATGTTTGAACTGAGCAAAAGCAAAGAATTGAAATTGAAATTGGAAGGTGCTTTGCATTCATATGTGGATTAAATTGCATCCCTAAGAAAAGCTGCATTACAAAGGAGAAATAACTTTGCCTTAAAATGTTGTATTTGTGCAAATGCAAGTGAGAAGAGATGGTTGTCTGTGATATTATGTCACGACCTAAATTTATGGAGATGGATCAGCATTAGGACTAAGAACGGTTTAAAGCTCTCGAAACTTTACTGTTCATAGAATCTAACATTATACCTAAGTCAAAGCCCTAAAAATTAAATAATTATAAAAAAATATTGGTTTTTAATTAAAATAATTTATACCATAACATCATTCAATTATTGTCATTACATTTGAAGAATCTCTCTCAACCCAAAATGCTACTTGAAAAATAGGAAAACCTTGCTCAACCTTGATTTTCATACACTAACAATTATATAGTCACAATTATTAAGTAAAGTCACTGTAGAGTATATATATATATATATATATATATCCACTAACTAGACGTTTAATAGTATGTAGGTTTTGACTCTCAAGTAAAATTGTTCCTATCTGGGAAATTTTTTTAAAAGGGAGTGAACATTAACCAGCGAGTTTAAATATTCATTATAATTATAATGTCTGTAATTATCTAAAAATGATATGGTTCTAGAAATGAAAATGTACATATCAAAAACTTCACCAAATATTCATATAAAAAGACAAGTTAGAGCTACTCACGCACCCATCCATGATATATATTGAGAGTCAATCCCTATATGTGGGTCTCTTAATCCAAAATGGTCACTTATTCCCTTATATGAGAGTTTAGCTATAGTATAACGTCGTACATACCCTGTAATAGTGAAAATCTAGTGACATAATAATATCATATGTACCTCATATATTCATATCCATCGGTGTCTAGTGAAATAATACAGTGTATATATATATATCCTGGGCTTCCACACACACACACACATATCAATTTATGTCTAAGGCGACACAACATAATATAGTTAAAGCAATAATTAAAAGATGCTCTAACTATAACTAATTATATAACATAAATGATGAATGAGCATGACAGTCAAATATAAATAATATTAAAATTATAAAAATAATTAATGTCTAACTCACAAAGCTAATGACTCAATAATTATTGGTTTGACTGGAAGGAAGAGGAATGACCGGTGCCAATTACCTATAAGTACATATTAAATTCTATCAAGTAATTAATTATTAATAAAATAATTAAATTACCAAAGTAAAAGTAAAGTCCGAAAAGTTTAACGAAATTTCGGTTGAGTCTCCCTTATAAGTAGACATAATTCCCCGCAAAGAAAACATATATAGACACAATAATAAATGGCCTTAGGTCCACAATAAAATCACAGCATCTATCCGAAGCCTATCACAATCCTAAACTAGGTCCAATTCTCTAAAACCAACTCGGATCCCTAAATTTCACTACAACCTAAATAATTATCCCTAGTGTCTCATAAATTACCACATTAATCCTATAGGTCCTTTTTAATGTCCTTATGTCCTTGACACTAGTCAAAATAGTATAAATGATTCAATTCTTATTTTCTATTTTGCTCCAAACACGTTGTTAGCTATATATATATCACCCATCAACCACTTCTTTTGCCTTTTATTGATCACTGTGTTGAACCTATCCGATTAGTCTAATATCTAATAATATCATTCTTAATAATACCTTAATGTGATGAGATTAATCTATACGAATTAACTGTACCTATATTATGAGAAGTGATTATATGTTATTGCAGTCAACTAACTTATTGATGTTCATCCCTTATCCTTATGTGACTTCTTCAAATATAATAACAATGTTAATAATGTACCAAAATCATATCAAAGATTTTTTACTTCCTGCCCGCATGGGTTTAGCTCAGTGGTAAGCAAGTGGCAGAATTGGTACAAGGTCCAAGGTTCGAGTCTCGGCAGCCGCAGTGTGGGAGTTTCACCTATATGGGTGGGCTCCTTGTGGACACCGAGTTAAAGGCCTCCCACTTGACTATCGCTGGGTCACCGTGATTTACCCCTCCACAATCTTGTCGGGTCGGGGTGTGGAGGTCCCTAAGGTGATGGTATATCACCTTTTGGTACAAGATTTTTTACTTCCTATTTGATTTATTTAATAGAATTCACCAATATTTTTATTAAAGTTCAATCAATCTTCAATCAACTTTTCAACTCCACCAATATAAATAAATATGCTCAATCACTTAATTTAAATCTCCAATTTTACTAAATTCATCTCTCAATATAATTACATGTTCCAACAACCTCGACGATTTCCACCAATCACTATTCTTTTCAAATAAATCTCCATTTCCTGTACTTTATATAAACTATTAAAATTATTATAAGCCCACAATTACTAATACTTTCCTTCACGAAAACTTTAATCTATATACCTTTATTAACCTCTATTGCCATCATATATTACATTCTCTTGTATACTACTATACTACTTCGTACTACAACCATATATTATCAATTTTCATTCTGTTATGTGATATATCATTCTTTCCTTTTACATATTATACCATCATTTCCATAATCAACGGTCACCCAAGGTATATTAAATTGAATCCATCTTCCTCAAATACTCAATTAGAATACGTATATTTAATCTTTGTAAGTGAGTGTTGGGCACCTACAAGGCAACATCTTCATAAGATGAGCGTGGCAGAAATGAGAATGTTAAGATGGATGTGTGGCCATACTAGATTGGATAAAATTAAGAATGAACATATTCGGCAGAAAGTACAGGTAGCAGAGGTTGGTGATAAGGTGAGAGAATGAAGACTTAGATGGTTTGGGCATGTTTTACGGAGACCTCCCCATGCGGCGGTTCGCAAGTGGGAGAACTTGAGGGTTTATGGGGCTAAGAAAGGTCGATGTAGACCTAGGATAGTTTGGAAGGAAGTAATAGACAAAGACTTACAAGCCTTAAATATTGATGCGGATTTAGTTAGTAATAGACTTGAATGGAGGCGTAAAATCCGCATAATGGAAGGAGTCTAAGGCGTGTGATTGTTGATATTGCCTGTGAGCTTATTTGTTAGAGGATCCATACAGCCGACCCCAACTTATTTGGGACTAAGGCTTGATGATGATGATATTTAATCTTTGTAAGTATTCCATAATTTTCTAAATATTCCACCAATAACATTTAATATTCGAAAATAATTTAATTTCTATAAAAATCTTTTATCTCCATCTAACCCAATTCTCGAAACTAAAGTGTCCAACTTTCCTATCCAAATTCAACCATTTAAATATATGTTCTAATATCCAAACAAAATGCTATTAAAACTCTAATCCTAAATTATCTCCACAAATCAATTATCAATAAATTTATCTAACCTTCTAATCATAAACCCATAAAATTGAACGGACAACACTAAAATTAGAGACAATGAATTACAAAAAAGATGAATAATGAACCTAACTCCACATGTGACAGACAACAAACCTTAACTTCCCAAAGAATCTAAAGCCTAAGCTCTGATACCATCTTTGTCATGATCTAGACTAATGGGCCTATAACACCCCTTACCCACACTTAGTATAGACTGGATAGAGTGTGCACCTCTTATACTATAAGTTTGTTAATGATCCAATTTATTTAAAAACAATGGCTAATATAATTTAAACAAATAAATATTAAACCAGTCTATTTACAAAATGTCTAACTATTTTTCATATTGACAACATATTCTATAACTGACCTAGTCCCTGTGTAAATGCCAGATACTCTAAAATTAACTTGTACAATAAATAATACAAACCAGCTGTAGGATAAACTTCACTTTGCTATGCAGATTTACCTCACAGGATCACTTAAATGCATCTCTCCAAACCTGCGTGTGGTAAGAACCAACATGTTGAACATTTTTTTATCAGTGGGTGTACAGAATAAAAAATAACATATAGAAATATAAGCAATAAAAAATATCATTTGAGTATTAATTTAACATTTCTTAGTTACTAATATCAATGAATCGCAACAGGATTACAGTATTACAAATTAATGTCATTATTTACCCTATAACACATTTATCTTTAATACATTTATATTTTAGACAATAAAGAACTAACATACTAATAATTAACAAATTTATGCTCATTTACCAATCCAATTAATTTACACATATTTGTTGATTATTATTTTGTAACATAAATTCCTTATTTAATTATAGTTAACTTACTATTATCTTTCTGTAGCATAATATTAACTAACCATTTATTATTAAGACATACATTAATAAGTCATAAATTATCAAATCAAGACATTCATTATTACGTATTTAGTATTACGACCCACATATATTTCAGTAGGATGGATCGATAGATAAGGGTCTGTGAGCCGAAGCCAAACTATTGTGGAGGGCGCACTAGGCCTGTCCATGTGGGGTACCTAACCGTAGCCCTGAAAATCCATTCAAACAGTGGGCACTAAGTGCCAAACAGTGGCAGTACTGCAGATAATGACATGTCATACCCTTAAACTAACCTCATATCCCATTTCAACAACCCAGGGCCATGTCTTACATCATTATTACTGTATAGCATATTATCAATTCATATGATAATCAACTAGGTATATTCGTTATTCATTATATTCTATTGTTGCTTTAAGGCTTCATTGATCCAAGCCGTTTATTACTTTCTTATTTATCATATTCCACTGCTATATTAAGGTTGTCATAATCAACCATTCATTTCATATTTTGAATACTTATTCCCACACATGCATAATTTCAGTTTCATTACATATTAGGTTTCATATAAGAATATCACATAATATAACTATATCAAACTCATTATTTTTCGATAATACATCCCTACCCATTAACCATACAGTGACCATTATATTTATTAGCATTTATGTTAGTCCAAGTCAAAACACTTATCACGCCTAATTCCTCACTAAACCGAGACTTTCGATACTATTATTCCAATTTTATCTATATTTATATCATAATTATATCTTGACCAAGCCATTACAAAGAAGTCATGCATTTTATAACCAAAACACACACACATACACACACACACACACACACACACACACACACACACACATATATATATATATATATATATATATATATATATATATATATCCTTATTATATTCATGTCAATAGTTCATCAAAAAATTTTATTCATACAATAGGTTTTACTCTACTGGATTCATCAATTATCTAATCCTCCTATTTTAACTTATATACAGTGACCATTATCTTATTTTACCCAACACATATCCTAAATAATTATATTTATCACCCAACACAAATATCATACATATAACACCTAACACAACTCACCAAGTATAACACTTAACTTGAATTATCATGGGTATATGGCACCTAACTTAATTTATCATGAATATATTACACCTAACTCAAGTTATCAACACATATAACACCTAACTTAATATATCAAATTCATATATCACCTAACCTCTTTCTTCTTCTTCCTTTCCTCCTTTGTGTCATGATTAACTCCTAGAATAGTCTCTTTGTCGTGGCTTTCTCCTCCCTTTCTTCTCAAGTGTCATAGTAGCACCATTTTCTCTATCACTTCCTGCCTCAACTAATGGAGTCTCCCATTCTTACTATCTCACATGTAATAGGATTCTCACATGAGAAACTCTCTGTATATTTTTCCTTTCTCTTCTTATTCCAACTGACACCAATTATAAAGTTAAGCTTATATACTCACTTCTTTCTTGCCACTTAACCCTACTTAGGACATGTGTTAGGACATGTTTTACTCTTAAGTTAAGCAGTGATACTACTAATCTATCTTATTTGACAAGTGGATTAACTAATCTCTCTTCTTTGACAAGTGGATTATTATTATTATGAGTTGTCACCACTTAAATTAGGTTTTACTCTTAATATTCACTTGAATTATATCTTTATTAGTTCACTCATTTCCAACCGAGACATCATGGACTATTCTCCATCTTTCCCATCTTTTCTCTCTTTCTTTCTCATCCCAATCCGAGACATCTCACCTTTTACCACTCATGACCGAACCTTCACAACTTCCTCCCTTATCTCTCCCTATTTTAGTCATGATTCACATATGACCATCTTGCATCTAAGTGATCATTTCCCTATCTCCTCCCATCATGGCTGAACCATCCTATCTCCCCCTTTTAATCTCACCCCTTTTCAAGCCATGTCACATATTTAGTCATTTCCCATCTCTCATCCCACTTGTTGACTGAAGCATCTCTCCTTCTTCTTCTTTTCTCTCCCAAAATCAAACTGTGATATCTCTCTCTCACTCTCATCTTTCACTCATATCCATGACCAAGAGATTAGAACATGTCTTATGATCATGACTCACATCACCTTATCTCATCCTTGTTATGGCTGAACCTTATCTCTCTTATTTTCCTATCTCTTCATGATCAAACCAAGCCTTTCTTCTATCAAACCGAGCCTTTACCATCCATTTGGATCCATAACCACGCCTTTCCATTCAAACCTACTCACACTTTCTCTCTTCTCATAAAAACTGAACCATCTTTCTTTGTCCCATGATCATAACATATCTCTCCATCTCATCTCCATCATAACTGAACCTTCCTTGACCTAATTTGTCTAATCTATCTCATCCTCCAAGTCTTGGCTGAGATAATATTCTCTCTCTTGTCTATCTCACCATCCTAGTAACCAAACCTCATAAACTCCTTTATTTCTCTTTCTTGATCGAGATACAATTCTATGGCTAAGATACATGCTTCCATAACCGAAATTCATCTTAATTTAAGACCTTTGGCCGAGACTTCTACATCAAAACCGTGACACACATGTTCTTCCTTATCACATGGTCGAGATACACCATCTAATGTTCTTTAGAACCATGTTACATATTTCCCTACTTAACTCCATTATCACCAATATACATAACTCAACCCAACTTATGACTAATCCCCATCAAAATTGAGATAAAACATACTTTATACTTACATTTACTTAACCTATCTCACTATTCCACAATTTAGGATGTTACATGGCCAGACCAGCACTAGGACTTGGGTCGGCTTAAGACCCCCAAAGCTCGTAGTAAGCCCAAGTGTTCATAAATCCAACTCAAAACCCATAATATTTTAAATAAATATAAACAACTCATATTTGGATCAAAATATATCACCACCACCAAATCATTTAATTAGTACAAATATAATCAGAGAGCCTCGCCCAACTCAAAACATTCCTCAAATATTTGGAGAATTATGCTCAACCCGAATTCCAAACCTCAATATATATATATATATAATAAAATAATTTTCAATATTGTCGTTACAAAGTTGTAAGAATAGAAAAATTATATAATAATTACTAAACAAACATTAAATACCCTGCAAGAAAAATATGCAGATTTCAACTCTAAAAAAAATATAGCTCCTGCAATCTAGAAAAAGATAATTGTACAAGAGTGAGCATGCTACTCAGAGAGTTTAGATATTAATTACATTTATAATTTCTATAACTATCTAGGACTATTGCAATCCTAAAATGCATGTGCACGTATCAAGAAAGTCACCAAATGTAATTGCACAAGAGAACAAAATGGAGCTACTCATATACCCCTACATATTTTGGGAGCCAATCCCCATACTTGGCTCTTTTAATCTAAATGGTCTCTTATTCCTTTATGCGGGAGCCTAGCAACAATATAACGCCGTACATACCCCGCAGTGGTGAGAGTCTAGCGATATTATAATACCGTACATACCTCGCCTATCCATATCCATAAAAGTCTAGAGAGATGTGCCGTACATACCCCGAGATTTTGCATCCATCCATATATACATATAAACTCCAAATTATCCTCAAGGCGACACAACACAACATAATTAATGTAACAATTAAAAGGATGCTCCTAATATAATAACTAGATAGATAATATAAGTAATGCATAGGCATACCATTCAAATATAGATACTAATGAAATTATAAAAAAAAAAAATTAATATCCAACTCACAGAGCTAACGACCCAATGACTGCTGGTCCGGTTGCCAGGAAGAACCAGCTGGTACCAATTACCTATAAAAACATATTAAACTCTATCAATTACCAAATATTGACAAAATAATTAATTTACTAGAATCAAAATAGAATCCTAAAGGTTTGCGAAAATTTCGGCTGAGTTTCCCATATAACTAAGATTAACCCCCTACAAGGAAAATACATTTAAATAGCAACAAATAGCCTTAGGCCCACAACATATTCATAATACTTATTCAGGGCCTACCACAAGTCTAATTTAGGTCCAATTCTCCAATTTCAGCTCAGGTACCTAAACTTTACTACAGGTCCAATAATTATCTCAGAGATATAAAAAAATTATCAAATTATTCATGTAGGTCCTTTTTTAAGTCCTTAACACTTTAATATTTATTTTATTTTATTTTTCTAACCCATAATTAATTCGTAAATTATTTATCATAACAATAAATTATCAAAGTAGTTAATTTGAGTTCAGATTTGTCTTTTTAGTAATAGACCTCTCTAATGCGTCCGGAGCATCTAAAAATAATGGAAATGACAGTCATCACGATCATCTTTTGAGACGACCCGCTAGGTACCTCAAACTCGCAGAAAAATGGTCCTCGGTGCTAGTGAGCAAACTTCAATCCGAAAGTACTTCTAGAATGCCCATCCACTGTAGGCTACAGATTTGAAGACGATTTATTGGAATTCTTCTTTGCTTTTCCAAAATCAACCAATTGAATCTCAGCCATCCATTAGATATCTTGTTATGTAGTCATCACCACTGTTGAAGGAAAAGGGAAGGGAGAAGGAAAGGAGAAAAGAGAGAAGGAGAGAGGGAGAGGAAAGAGAACCAAAAATGTGGGGTGGGTTTTGTGAATAAAGTATCATTTTAAATTCAAAACTTATAATTATATTATGATATGGGTTATCTTGATTTACATTTAATTTTATATAATTTAGTTTTAAACCATTCTAGAAATAATAATAATAATAATAATAATAATAATAAACAAGTGAAATTAAATCTTTCAAATTGTTTGGATACAAATAAAAATAATTCATTTTATCAAATTTAAATTTTAAAACTAAAAGTGAATTTCATTTTACCAAATTTCAATTTTAAATTTCGCTAAATTATAAAATGCACAAAATATTACTCAAAATAAATATTTAAAAATATAATACAAATTCAGGTACGGTCCATACTAAATTACCTTTAGATTGTTATAAACAGAGCACGGCAAAATAGTAGTAAAAGCACATATTGCACTCAGCAGCCACACTCCATTTGTTTTGTAGAAAATAATTTATATTAGAATTGGCTCTCCAACGAATCATTTTTTTTTTCTACTATTATTACCGCACAAGTTTCATCAAATTCCAATCCACTTTCTTGATTTTTCCAAAACAATCTACCATAGTTTCCGCTTTCTATTTTCCTTAAGGTGCCACCTACACAGTCTGGGACATTTCTTATTTAGCCTGCTAATGCTCTAACTATGCTTCCAACTTCTTAATGTGTTGCAACAATTGTTCTCCTGTCATATGGCATTCAAACTCAAATTACAATGAGTTGGTGGCATAACAGTACTTTTAATAGCCATTACACATAAAGGTGATTTTGAGAAGAGTAATGGTAGTGTGGATTTCGAGAAATAGTAATTTTTAATCTAATTTCCACGAAAGGCGCAAATGATATTTTGATGACATATGCCTGATGACTCTTCCTACGAAGAGGAAATAAGATTAATTCGCACGGGCTTAACTTAGTGGTAAGCAAGTGGCATAATTGATACAAGGAAATAAGATGGTCAAATGCCTGATGTTAACCAGGATACTATGAGAATAATAAAAATAAAAAAACTTTTAGAAGATTCGCCTAGTTGTTGTAGAGCCTTTTATATAGAGTTTTCAATGAGAGTCCTAATCTTTTTAAGTGTCATGTTTAGTAAAGGAGTTATATTCTTGATAGGATATGATTTCTAGATATATAAATCTAGGGTTTCAAATAAGTGTCTTACTTATCTTGATAATTATTTTCAATTGTATTTAGGTATATATCATTCTTCATGTTATTTAAGAGGAGTATCATGGCTTGATTCGGTTTATCCGAAGACAGATATCGAGATAGTTCGGTTCTAAGATGCAAGACCGTTTTTCCTTTTTGTTCACTTGTCATTTATCATATATACTTTCTTGAAAATCCATTCATTCTTCCGTCAAAATTATCCAAACTGTATCACTTAGTCTTTTAAATATATTTATCATATTTACAATATTAAAAAATAATTACTAATGCTTCAACAATTTTTCTAGTGAAATTTTTAAAATTTAGTCATGATTTAAAACTGTGTTTTGTTGAGAAAATGAGAAGTATGACTCCCCAATATTGAAAAAATGTTTCAAAATTCTACACTTAAAAATCTTGTATTTGAAAATTATCCAGACATAAAATTCTCGTATTTGAAAATTTCTCATTAAAATTCTACCACAAATCGTCAAATTAAAAAAAAAACTACACATAAAACACACATATTGAGAACAAGTATAAAGCATCACTAAACTAAAACCTATTAAAACGAAAAACCAAAATGATAGAACTTAATCAGATTGGCTTGGCTCATTTTTTTTCAGTTTAAACTAAATATTCTAGAACCCTAGTTCAATTTATAGAATCATAATATATGGAATGTGTAGCTTCCCCCGTTGAGACCCGAGAATCTTGACAGGCAGTGCTATCTCCATTTTTCAGTCATGCGTACCTACTCAGTCGTAAAAAGTTCCGCTTGTACTCATTAATAGTCAATCTTCCATGTCGGAGATATAAAAATTCCCGTCTTCATGCCGTAATATATAGAGGAGAGCAGATGTATCCGCTTTAAGCAGGGTTTACGTAATGATATCCAGGTGCATATAGCTACTCAATTTATTCGAGACTTTTCTAAATTAGTTCAGGCTACCCTTAGTATCGAGCAGATCATGGCGGACGAGTAGAGCCACAAACAGATAGGACAGCTAAAGAGGAGTCAGGGACAGGGGTCAGCTCCTTAGAGTAGCTCTTGTAAGAGATTCAGAGGTCCACCGAGAAGGGGTGGACAGAGTCAGCAAGCAGGTTAAGGTAGATCATAATCATATACTCCATCGGCTGTAAGTGATGTTAGACGATCACAACCCTTGCCCAGTGTTCCTCCATGAGGTGCACCTGTGTTATTTGTGAAGAAGAATGATGGTATCTTACGGCTATATATTGACTACCGATAATTAAATAAGGTAACCGTCAAGAATAAATATCCATTACCACAGATTGACGATCTATTTGATTAGTCCAAGGGAGAAAGAGTGTTTTTGAAAATAGATTTGAGATCAGGATATCACCAACCGAAGGTGAAGGGTACTGATATTTCTAAAACTGCATTCAAAACTAGATACGGACACTACGAGTTCTTGGTCATGCCTTTTGGGTTAACAAATGCATCGGCAATGTTCATGGATCTGATGAACTGTATCTTCCACCCGTATCTGGACCAGTTTGTGGTAGTGTTCATAGATGATATCTTAATCTACTCCAAAAGTGAGGAAGAACATGACCAGTACTTACGGACTGTTTTGCAAACATTGAGAGAGAAGCAGTTGCACGAAAGGTTCAGTAAGTGTGAATTTTGGCTGATTATGTGATCTTTTTAGGACATGTGAATAGATCCTAAAAAGATTGAAGCAATTGTTGAGTGGAAACCTCAACGAAATGTGACAGAGATTCGCAGTTTCTTGGGTATAGTAGGATATTACCAGAGGTTTATGAAAGGATTTTCCCTTCATGCAACTCCATTGACAAAACTATTACAAAAGAATGTTAAATTCGTATGGAGTGAAGCATGCCAGAAGAGTTTTGATGAGCTAAAAGTTATGCTCACTGTAGCACCTGTTCTCACACAGCCGGAATCAGGGAAGGATTTTGTGGTTTATAGTGATGCATCGCATAATGGACTGGGTTGTGTACTGATGCAAGAATGCAGAGTAGTTGCATATGCTTCTAGACAATTGAAGGTGCATGAGAGAAATTATCTGAGACATGATCTGGAGCTTGCAACTATAGTATTCGCACTAAAGATTTGGAGGCAACTCTACGGAGAGAAATGCTACATCGATACAGACCACAAAAGTCTAAAATACCTTCCTACTCAAAAAGAACTAAATTTAAGACAGCGCAGATGGATGGAGCTAATCAATGATTACGATTGCATCATTTATTACCATCCAGGCAAGGCAAATGTTGTTACTGATGCCTTGAGCAGAAAGAATCTGGTGTCATTGAGAGCGTTGAATGCTAGACTATCATTGGCTAGTGATGGGGTTGTTGTGGCGAAATTTGTTGTACGACCCGATTTTCTACAGCAGATTAGGCAAGCACAAAAAAATGATACAGATATGGTTACATGGGTTGAACAGTTTAGAGTAGGAAAATCAGCACAGAAAGAGTTGAAAGAAGATGGGTGCTTTTATTATTGTGACAGACTATATGTACCTCCAGTAGATGGTTTGAGGAAGAATATCCTTACTGAGGCACATACTAGTCCATATTCCATGCACCTGGGCAGTACTAAAATGTATCAGAAGCTGAAGAGCAAATATTGGTGGACGGGTATGAAAAAGGAGATTGCAAAATTGGTGGCTAAATACCTGACATGCGAACAAGTAAAAGCAGAACAGCAAGTACCATTGGGCTTGCTACACCCTATAGTAATACCCGAGTGGAAATGGGACCAAGTAACGATGGATTCTATCACTGGTTTGCCACTCACACAAAATAGACATAATTTTATCTGGGTGATTGTAGACAGACTAACTAAGTCTGCACACTTTTTACTGGTCCAGACGAATTATACACTTGAGCGGTTCGCTGAATTGTACATACAGGAGATGGTAAGGCTATCTAGAATGCCATCATCGATTGTTTCATATAGAGACTCGAGGTTTACATCAAGATTTTGGAAGAAATTTCATGAATCTCTGGGTACTCGATTGAATTTTAGTACTCTTTTCACCCTCAGACAGATGGCCAGTCAAAGAGAGTGATACAGGTATTGGAAGATATGTTACGAAGATGTGTTATTGACTTCGAAGGAAATTGGGAGAGATATTTACCGCTTGCTGAATTTGCATACAATAATAATTATCAGGCGAGTATATAGATGGCACCGTATGAGGCATTGTATGGATGAAAATATCAAACTCCTATCAGTTGGATTGAGACTGGAGAGAGTCAGATAGTGGGTCCATGTTTGATCAGACAGGCAAAAGAGAAGGTGAAATTGATCAGAGAACGATTGAAAGCTGCTAGTAATAGGCAAAAATCTTATGCAGATCTGAAATGGAAAGATATTGAGTATCAGGTTGGTGAGAAGGTATTCTTGAAAGTGTCTCCGTGAAAAAAGATAATCAGATTTGAGAAAAATGGGAAACTGAGTCCGAGATTTATTGGTCTGTACGAGATTCTGGAGCGTATTGAACCACTAGCCTATAGATTATCATTACTACTAGAGCTAGATTGGATCCATAATATTTTTCATGTATATATGCTCCAAAGGTACCGATCGAACCCCACACATGTAGTTCCATTGGAGGAAATGGAAATCAGCCCAGACCTGACTTATGAGGAAGAGCCGATTCAAATTCTGGCCAGAGAAGTAAAAGAATTGAGAAATAAAAGTCTCCCGGTAGTGAAGGTTTTGTGGAGAAATCATAAGTCCGAAAAGGCAACGTGGGAAAGTGAAGAGATAATGAGACAGCAATATCCACAGTTGTTTGAGTATGACTAAATTTCGAGACGAAATTTCTTTTAAGAAGGGGAGAGTTGTAACACCCCAAAATTTGAATAAACAAGTGTGTAGTGTCAAAATGTGAACCTATATATATATATATGATTGAATGAGAACATTTTTATCATATGTGAATTTAATAAAATAACTTATGTGAAAATAATCTTGAACATGATAGTGAAAACGTTTGTATTGTGTTTCTATTTTGGAGAACCAATTGATGTCTAAAAATAATGAATAATATACCAATAGAAATCTATGAATATTGGTTACAATTGTTCATAATGATATTTTATCAAATACTATCATTTGAGGTATGAAAATACAGTGATAACAAGTAAAGGTCTAAATTGTTGGATTACTGAATTTCAGTATAAGGCAGTATGTTTTATTTTTATTTGGAAGCTTTAATGACTAGATAAAATTACAAAATTTAATATGAATCTTATTTAGGATATTGACTACAATTTTCATATTTTGCACTTTGTCAAAAATAAGACCTAAACTGGTCAGAATAATTAAACAAATGAGATGTATCCAAAAGCTGAAAAAAATTATAATAGACCAAGACTTAAACATGGGTTGGACTGAAACCCATGAAGAAGGGGCCGGCCATGGCTTGGAGAATGGGCTTCAATCCAGCCCAAAACTTGAAATAAAAATAGCCTAACTCAAGAAGAAAATGAGTTAGTATTTAAGTGAGAAAATGGGGTTAAATTGGTGTTATAATTTATATTCTAATAAATTACTAAGTGTGGGCTTACATATGTAAATATTAAATGTGTATGCAGTCATATTAAATAGTCAATTTAGTGTTGTGATCAAATTAGAACTGATGACTATTAAGGTGCTAATTTAATAGTAGGATTAAAAGTGTAGATGCCAATTTGACATCAAATTCTATTTTGTTAAAGG
>CAOGCB010085842.1:0-10271 GCA_948266635.1 Cnidoscolus chayamansa
ATTTCAGAAATAATTATGTAAATTTACCGATTATTGCAAACACAACATAAAAGGAGTAATAGGTGGACAAATCTCGTTCCTCGTGGGAACGATCTTTTTATTACTACGTTGCGATCCGTATACTTGCGGGTAGATCAAGCAACAAATGACTTTGCAAGAATTTCAGATCAAGTAGAGAAAACAAGTCAAAAGGAAAAAGAAGCAGAAAATGAGAGCATGCCATGAAGACAAGGAAATATCATGAAGACTCATGAAAGACAAGATGAAGATATGAGAGTCTAGGCAAAAACAGGTAAGAGAAGCAAGACTAAGATATACCAATGATTTCTCATTCATAAAAAGATTTTAGAATGTTTTCAAAATATGTTTTTAAGTCAAGAAAGATTGAGGATAAAATGAGCTAAAATTAGATATCTAATTCTAACTCAAGGAATAAACTTAGCTAACTAATTTTAGAACGAGTCTTTTAAGTTTTTACAAAAACATAAAATTAGCATGCTAGTTTTCAAAATTAGCTAACCACTTTCTGATGAAAATAATTTTAGCTAAGATAATTTTGGATTGAGCTTTACAAATGACTAACAGTAGCCTGACTGTGCAGACTATTGCATAGTCTGCTATAGTGTAACGGCTAGTTTTCTAGCCACTGGCTGTCCTTTTGACCTGGAATGTTTTAAGCTTAAACTTGGGTATATAAGCATGCATTTACTACAATTTTTGGCTAATGAATGCAAGACTTTATTGAGCAATTTCTAAGCAAAAGTTTCATCAATTTTTATTAGAATTCATTGTGAACTTCATTGGCAAATCCTCTCTCTCTTCTCATAATATTCTGCTGTAATTCATTGAAAAAGAGAGTGTTTCAGTTTTGTATTTTAAATTTCAATCAAGAAGCTTATTCAAGTGAGGGTACATCACTTGGAAGAGGTTATTAAATACCTAGGAAGCTTAAAGAATTTTGAAGGAGAATCAAACTTGTAAAAGGTTGTTTAAGCACCTGTGAAGCTTGGAAGAGGTTGTCTAAGCACCTGTGAAGCTTGGAAGAGGTTTTCTAATCACCTGTGAAGCTTAGAAGAATTGTAAAGATTTTATCTCTTACCTGGGAAAAGAGATAGATAGTGAAGTGGAACTCTCAAGAAGAAGCTTGAGAAGAATGAACGTAGGCTGGGTTTAGCCAAACCACTATAAACCCTTGTGTTTGAATTTTCTTAACCATACTCTTATTTGATTTATTTATCAATGTCTTTTATATCATTTGATTGAAATTTATTGAAATTTGAATAAGTATACTTGAGAGCTAAATGAAACAAAACTGAAATTAGAGAACCAAAGCACTTAGTTAATTCTAGCGTGAGCAGTAACTCTTTTATATAAGAAAATTAGCTAAGCTAAATTTACCTTCTGTCATCCTTAAACTCTGCCATGAACAATAGCGTGAACAGTAACCCTTCTGTAAAGGAAAATTAGCTAAGCTAGATTTAACGTCTGTCATCCTTAGTTCATCAAAACTGAATATTCAAATCAGAATAGAATTCACTTTAAAAGTACTTAGTTACCATTTCACATAGAAGTTTGGAGCAATAACTTAGAAATTCAAGAAAAATCAAAAAGTAACCAATTCACCCCCTCTTGGTCACACAACTTTGGGACAATAGTCCTAATGTAAGCTAGAAATCCTTGGTATCCCCTTCTAAGAAATCCTCACGCCTGCATAGAAGATATCATACCAGTGGGAATACGTGTGGTGTCCCCCTGAAACGTGATGTATGACTCATCTTATCATCTAAATCTGAATACCTTGTTCCTACAATCCAAGGTAGCATCATGTAGTGATAGTCAATCCATACCTAGGATAACATTGAAATCTGTCAAATCGACACCACTAGATCCGCTGGAAGACACCTATCATTAATAAACATTGGACTACACTTACAGCTCATCATGCCAATATCATATCACACTTGTGTCCATTAAACCATAAGGGACACTCCATTAAAGCATTCCTCAACCCAATACTGCTCACGGCCCTCGATGATATGAATTAGTGAGAGGCACTTGGATCTAGCAATGCATGCATATGCGAACAGCTAATCAAAATTGTACCTAATATCTGTGTCGATGCCATCTGGCCTCCTCCTTGAGCCCCTGATGAGGATCCTGCTCCTCAACCTCTCCCCTAACCTTGACCCGATAGAGTTATTGATGAACCCAGTCTAGAAGTCGATTGAGCTACGCTTCCCAAACCTGTTTGTTGTGTATGTACTTGCCCTCACATGTTGGCACACTCTCTCAAAAAGTGGCCCTCTTGACCATATCTGCAGCATGCATTTGTCCCAAACCTGTCCAAGCCCTTGTATGACTTTTTTCATCTAGCATATGTGGATCGACTTGACTTTGAACTCGAAGCCTTTCCTATACCAAGTCTTGACTTCACTTTATTCTTAACCTTGTTCTTTTTCTTCTTTGAGCTCTTCTTGGAGTGTCCAACTTCAAGTATTCGATCATCTCAGTATTGCCACTACTCCCCGAAGCTGCCCTAGGAGGCTGAGATGGTGGAGCAACTAGTTTTGTAGTAAGCTGTGTAACTGGTGGGACTGGTGAGGCTGAATTCTCTGGTATTTCCTCTGGGTAACTATAGTAAGGTGGATACTTTCCATATGGTGGGTAAGGTGGGTAGCACGATGGATAAGGCATGTATGGAGGGTAATATGGGTAGTTCTGGTGCCTTAAGGTGTCACTACTAATGTACTTATAACCACCCCCATATCTATAGTTTTGTGGTAAAGATGTAAACTTGAGAGCTGATGCATCTCCCTAACCACTAGTATATCCTTTCTACTCCTCCTCCAATACCCATACCCAAGTTTTCATCCCTCCTATCAACATCATCAACTGGCAAGTCTCTTATAAAAATCCTAGAAGGCTTTGCCCTACCTATGTTTACGTCAAAGGACATTTGTACCCTGATGTATCTTCCTGTGAGCTCCTTCTTGCTCTATTCCTCAATCTGCAGGTGTTAGGGAGATCCTCCAATCTTACATGTTCGGGGAGGAGCTCTTGATAAGCGAGTTGATCATCGTGATCCCCTCATATTAGCCTTTTAAAAGGACAAAACATATTGTTAACATAACATTTAGTTCAAGTGTCACCATATGAACTCACATAATCATTCATATACTTAGCATATTCATCATCATAATCATGACATTTGACATTAGCTGCTTAATGACATGTACTTTCTATGACATTTGCCCTATGACATTCTATAAACATTTTAAATTTTATGGTTTAGGTTTGTTCTTATGAACCTAATGCTATGATACCAAGTCTATAATAGCCTAATTTCCTGAACCATTACTAGCGTTAGAATCTCGACCACTTGAAGGTGACTGAAACCTAACAAGCCTTACATTACATTTATTAACATTTTTCCATTCACTATCATTACATTTACATTAATATTTTTGTTAACATTCATTACATAACATTAATCATGGAAAATCTCATGCATCATAATGATTTTGGCACATAATTTATGAAAAATTAAATTTCTACACAGGTATCATACATCACATTTACATAATAACGTAGAACATCATGTGTACCTTAATCCAAAACATATAACATCCATTATACATGAGATCATAACATAACTTTGAACATTAAACATTTTAACATTTACATCATAACTCTTAGCCAATCCTAGGGCCAACGCATAAACACATGGGACTTCACTCTACTCGACTCCTTTAGTACTTCCTACATATCTATGAAAAATGAGATGGAAAATGGGGATAGGATGAAAGGACATAAAATAGATAAGCTATTTAAATAACTTAATGAGCATATACAGAAAAAATATTCATAAAAATATACATTTTATGCACGTGTATGCAACACTTTCAAACATTTAAAATGAAGTAATATTGTCACCAAGATCCTTGAGTAGTTCCAGGTGGCAAGCCATCTTCTAGGAACTACCGATACTTTAATATGCGCTAAGAAGCTCCTTTCAGCCATCTTGGACTTACCATATCCATAAACATAATATACATATCCCGTGAAACACCCTAAGGCTATTTTTTGTCTCATTAGAGGGTCAGTACATGGAACATCCAGAAGGACATTCCAAATGGACATTCATAATACATTGCAAATATCCTTCGAGATGTACCATCAACTAACCCTCATATGACACACAGAATGGCCTTGGGATGTTCCATGGGATATGTATGTTATGTTTATGGATATGGTAAGTCCAATATGGTCGAAAGGAGTTTCTTAGTGCATATTAAAGTATCGGTATTTCTCGGAAGATAGCTTGCCAACTGGAATTACTCAGGAGTCTTAGTGATAATATTACTTTATGTGAAATATTTGAAGGTGTTACATACACATGCACGAAATGTATATTTTTATAAGTTTTTTGTATCTACTTACTAAGCAATTCAAATAGCTTACCCATTTTTTTCCTCACATCCCATCCCCAATTCTCATCTTATTTTTCACAAGTATGTAGGAAGTACCAGAAGAGTCGGGATAAAGTGAATGCATCCCATGTATTTATGTATTACCCTGAGGATTGATTGAGTTATTATACAAATGTTTAATGTTCTAAGTTATATTATAATCTCATGTATAATGAATGTTATATGTTTTGAATTAAAGAACACATGATGTTGTGAATACTCGAATTTTGAGGCTCAAAAAGCATGTTTCCCCAGACTGCAAACAGTCCGGCCGAACCGAAGTACAATGGAGAAGTGTCCCGAAACTATGCCAAAATGGTACTAGAAATGTCCAGAAAATCGCAAGGGACCCGAAGGTGTCCTCATAATAATTTTTGAAAGTACAGAACTCCCGAAAAATGAAAAAAAAAAGAAAAAAAAATTTGACGGTACCGGCGCCCCAGGACGCCAAAAAGGGCACCCTAGGCCTCCAAGCCAACGCCCCTGGCCGCCAAAAATGCATTTTCTGCCTATAAATAGCAGCCCCGGCTTCATTCCAACACATCGCTTGTATTGACGAGCTTTCTATTCTCCCTTTGCTTTTAGCAATTCTTTGGTAATTTACTTACTAATTGTGTTGACGAGCGATCTCTTCTTTGCCCCCTCGCTCCTTGAGATTCTTTTATTGCTTTCTGCATTCATCTTGCATTGATTACTTGTGTTTGATCACTTGGACAAAATAAATAATTCACCTTAGCGCTGTTGGAAAACCGGCAAACTGAACCTTCGAAGCGGAAGACATCTCCCACAGGTATGAAATCCAAACTCTAACACTTCCTTCAATTAGAACATGCATGAAGCATCATAAATACTAGAAAATTACAATTTGGCCTCAAAGGCCCAGAAATCCACAATTTGGCCTCTAAGGCCCAAAAATCCTCAATTTGGCCTCAAAGACCCAAAAATTATCAATTTGGCCCCAAAGGCCCAAAAACTCCCAAAAATAACAATTTGGCCCCAAAGGCCCAGAAATCTTCAATTTGGCCCCAAAGGCCCAGAAATCTTCAATTTGGCTCCAATGGCCTAGAAATCTCCAATTTGGCCCCAAAGGCCCCAAAGTCTCTAGTTTGGCCCCTAAGGCCCAAAATTCCCAATTTAGCCCTAAAGGTCCAAAAATTCACAATTTAGCCTCATAGGCCCAAAAATAACAATTTGGCCTCAAATGCCCAAAAAATCTCCAATTTGGCCCCTAAGGCCCAGAAAATTACAATTAGGCCCCTAAGGCCCAAAAATTTACCAATTTGGCAACAAATGCCAAAAAAAACAACATTTTTGGCACCAAGTGCCCAAACAACCCAATTTTGGTACTAAGTACCCCAAAAATCAAAGCCCTTTAAAAGGCAATTCGAACTATATCGACTTTGATCCCTTATTCAAACAAGGGTACGTAGGCATGTTTGGGATCTAACCCCAAACAGCAAGTTCAAATCACCAAACACTTTCCCCATTTTAACACCCTGCACTTCAATGCATTTAACAGGTTAATTAAAATTGGAGTTATATGGTTTTTTCCTAGTTTTCCCTAAAGTAAATAAACAAGGTGGCGACTCACACACATCCACGTGCATTCAGCCCTATCATACGACATTTAATTTTATGTCTCGGGGGAGGGGTTCACAGTTTGGCGACTCCGTTGGGGATTATCTTGATGTAATCATTTTGCATTTGAGGACTACTATTGCATTTTTTACCAACCCACCTACTAAGGGTGTTGTTCGTTTAAATGTTTTGTTTTGCAGGGTATCCTAGCTAAAGTAAGGTGTCTTTTCTTTAAGGACTCCTTGACCAAGGAGTCTGAACTAAGAATTAAAAAGAAATAAAATTGGACATATGATTGCATTTTTGGGAATCCTTTTCCACATTTGATCATAAAAAATGAATTTCAAATGAATTTTTTCTCTCTCTGTTTAAACTTCTGAGTCTGGATAGTAACTAGCTCTGATCGACAGGTCTCCTTGATTATGCCAACGGACAGCAAAAGCGTCCTCCCTGTTACTGAAAACCGCTCCTAATCCTTTTGGGGGTGGCCCATGGGTATGCGTACTGTTGGACACACGCAAAACTCTTTGTTTCACATGTGGTTAGGTATATCCATACTCATGGTTCAAGGGTCCCTTAATAAGCTTATTCTCTATTTTTTGAGCCATAACCTACAGAACCTTTCCTTTTAGGTTGTATGCACCCAATGATTTGCATCATCCATGAAAAAATTGTTTATGTTATGATGAAGTGCATTCATGCATACATGACATTTCATACAATTGAGAAAATTATAAACGGGGCTTGGGTCGAAAAAAAAAAGAGAGAAGTGTTTAGTCAAGGTTATGCTCAAATGGATATGGAGTCTACATACCCTAAACACTACAACTATGCCCTAATCCTTTTCCTATTGCTACACAGGTACCTATCACAAGACCTCCAGTTCTCGAAACACCAACTGAACTTTCACCTACAAGTCCAACCACCCCAACTGCACCAATGGCATCACTTTTTGACATCCAGAATCTCATGGAACAATTAGAAGCTAGGATGGAGGCTAGAATGAATGAGGCACTAGCCGCTCAAAGGACTGCCCTAATAGCTGAACTAGGCAATGGTAATGGAAATGGGGTTCCCACTGTAGGAAGGGATCCTACCACCAATCAGGCACCTGCTGTCGTACCATCACCCTCAACAGTCTGTTACTGCCCTTAAGACTCACAAGGAAGTCATTGACATGGATTCCTTATCCTTGTTCCCCGACGGAAGACTGCCAACCAAGTTCAAAATGCCTAACATGGACAAGTTTGATAGAACCACTTGTCCCAAAACACATCTGAAAATGTATGTGGGTGCCTTGAACCCATTTGGTTTGAATAATGAGCTCCTTGCTCAATTGTTTCAACAATCTCTTACTGGTGCTGCCTTGAGATGGTTTGTCAGCCTGGATCAGACAAAAATGAAGACCTGGGAGGACATTTGTAATGCCTTCAATTCACAGTACCACTACAATATAGAGGTAGATGTTACTCGGAGAGAATTGGAGACCACCAAACAGAATAACAATGAACCCTTTTTCTCATTCCTTAAGAGGTGGAGGGCTAAGGCCACCCAAATGATTAATCGGCCATCAGAGCAAGAACAGGTGGACATAATTATAAAGAATCTGCTACCTGTCTACCAACAACAATTATAGACTCAGTACCTACCAACGTTTCAGTCGCTCATTGCTACTACTACCAAGGTAGAGGATTTGATTCAAATGGGCCAACTGAAAGAAGACTCGGGAACTTCAAAATATAAAAAGCCTAGCCAAGCTAGCAAAGTTCATGAAGTGGCAAGCATCACCCCTATGAATCCTTTACGTATGGGGAACATAAGAAATGGTAGTCAGTCTAGAAGAACCTACATTGATCTCGGTATGCCAATCCTTTTGGTATTCCGGGAGGCTGTCAAAGCAAACTCCATTAAGCCTTTGGAAGCAAGGCCACCACTCAACACATTGCCAAGGAATTATAAAGCCGATGAGTACTGTGAATACCATCAGGGGGATGACTACAGCCAACTGAAGAAGCCAAAGGGCCAACCTCTCTTTGAGGTCAACCTTGAAAGTGCAAATCTGCCCCTCTCAGGATTTCAATAAGATACAGTGCAGTGCATAGAAGGAAAAATTGCAAACTCTTGAATTCTCTTTGATTTCGGGACAATGCAAGTAAACTGTATGGTTCCGTTAATGCTGAAAATGTCTTACTTGCCGGGAATGGTTATGGCAAGATCCGGAAGGGTGTATCCTGCACTACAAGCTTGGGAATGTCCAGTGAATAAGGGGACTTTTGGGCTAGGATATGAGCCCACTAACGAAGACCTTCCTGGAAGGTTCAAGAAGAAAGGTATACAGATGCGGCCTTACTTTTTGACTTTGAATGGACGCTTTTACAAACCTGGAGAAACAATTCCTTATTGTGGCCTCCAGGAACCATTCTACTGCCCAATAGCTAAGAAAATGCTACCTGGACTGGAAATATTGGCTGATGTACTAGACAATAAGCCACAAGCAATAATCGAGCTAGAGACAGAAGATCTCATGCAGCCCAGTCTTTTTGACGAGGTTGCAGTTATCACTGGTAATGACAAAAGTCAAGACTTACTGAGCCTGATCAAGCCAAATGAAGGGCCCCTCACCAACTGGTACATCGAGGAGGAATGGGCTGCTGAAGACAAGCCCCTTCCTGAGTAAAACCTAGAGTCTAAGTCTGACATCAAGTCCTGTATAGAGTCTAAGTCTGACATTAAGTCTTATATTGAGTCTGAGTCTGACCCTGAGTCTGAAACAGAGTCAGAGTCTAGTTTCGAGTCTTCTGTGTCGGATTTAGAAAATCCAGATTTTAGATTCGATATAATTTTTGAGGACGATTCTGTCCTTGTCAATAAAAGCTCACAAATTATTGGTTACCCCTCGTATCAATATTTCCAAGCATCTCTTAGCAAAATAAAGGAAATCAATGAAATAAAAGAAGAAAAAGAGAAAATAATAATTGGCAAAGGAGAAAATGAATATACATACATTGCATCTGACTGTGTGAACAGGGAACAGATCATCGAATGCTTGAAGAAATTCGCCGACTGCTTCATGTGGAAAGCTAGTGACATCACGGGAATTGACCCAGCAATAGCAGTGCACAAGATTCCAGTGTATCCTGAGGCTAAGCCGGTAAAACAGAAGCTGAGGAGGCTAAAAACATAATGGTCCTTGAAAATCAAGGAGGAAGTGGTTAAGTAGCTCGAGAACAAGTTCATAGAGCCTATTGCCTACCAACATGGTTAGCAAATATTGTGTCAGTGCTGAAGAAAGATGGCAAGGTCAGAATGTGTGTGGACTATAGGGATTTAAACAAAGCTTGTCCGAAGGATGACTTCCCTTTGCCACATATCGATCTCCTAGTCGATCGAATGGCTGAACACGAGATGGTCTCCTTGACCAATCTCGCTGTCGAATACAATCAAATAATGATGCATCTGCCTGACAAAGAAAAGACAGCTTTCATCACAGAGTGGGGAACCTACTATTATAGGGTTATGCCTTTTGGGCTCAAAAATGTCGGGGCAACCTATCAAAGAATGGCAACGACCATTTTCCACGACATGATTCATAAAGAAGTGGAAGTGTATGTGGATGACATGGTCATAAAATCAAAGACAGATGAAGAACACACCAAAGCACTTGAGAAGTTCTTCCTTTGACTTCGCAAGTATAATTTAAAGCTCAACCCGGCAAAATGCATGTTTGGAGCTATATCCAAGGTATTTCTGGGACATATGATCAGCTAGAAGGGCATAGAGATTGACCCTTCGAAAGCCAAAGCCATCTTGGAGATGCCAGCACCGAGGACAGAGAAGGAAGTCCGGGGCTTCCTAGGAAGATTACAGTACATCAGTCGGTTCATCAATCAATTGGCCAATACTTGTGGTCTGATCTTCAAATTACTCAGAAAAGGGGTATCAGTCAAGTGGAATGAAGATTGTCAGAAAGTCTTTGACAAAGTCAAGCAGTATCTACTATCTCCACCAGTCTTGCAGCCACCAAGGCTAGGAAAACCTTTGCTATTGTACTTATCAGTGACGGAAGAAGCGATGGGTGCAATGCTAGCTCAACAAGCAGAAGACACAAGGGTAGAAAATGCCATATATTACCTTAGCAAAAGGATGCTAGACTACAAGCTTAAATACAACAAGATAGAGAAGTTGTGCTTAGCTCTAGTTTGGGCTTGTACAAAACTACAGCAC
>CAOGCB010085954.1:0-11839 GCA_948266635.1 Cnidoscolus chayamansa
TTTTTATGAAATTATGATTGAGAAAAGAAAAGCGAAAAATTTTCACAGGATTTGGGCGACGATCCAAACTATCCCTTACAGGATAACTAGTGATTTCCTGTAGAGAGAGTAGGGAATCATTGGTTATTCTGTGGGAGACATGTCTGGGAAATGGTGGCATGTTACAGTCTGCAAATTAGTTGGTCCGCTTCCATTGTAGTTAAAAACATTTGGTGGTAGGTTATCAAGGTAATTAGTGGTGAAAACAACACTAATATTAAAAAAAATGAGTTTGAAGAATAGCCCCAATTTACATAACAAATGTGACATCTACCTACTATTATTGGTCAATGCAAGTAGGACAAGGATTGAGGCCTAACACATTGATAAAAATTAAAAGGTTGTGATCAATTTTTAATGGGACTTCGGCAGATATTTTTTTGAATTCAAGCTACAAAGAGAAGTAGTAAGCTTGTTGGCTATTGTTGTCTCAATATATAGTCCAAGAGGAAGAGTGAATTACACTTTTATAATTTTTTACCACTTGTTTAATGAGTTTGAAAATTTGCAACTAAGTTCAACTAGGGTTATCTATGAGCATTTCAAAAGCATACAAATCCTATTAAGACGATATGATTCATTAAACTAGCCAAACTTGCACAAGCAAATTTATCTACAATAATTTCAACTCAAGGCAAACTATTATCAAAATATTCAATCTTAGAGAACAAATGACACAAGCTTATTATTCAATATAACTTAATAAATAAATCTCATAAATACAATAATGAGTAATAATATGCAAAAGAAGTACAGAAATAAGAGTTAGATAAATTGTATACCAGATTTATACTTTAGCTCTAACTAGCTTATGTACACTATTCTCAAAGATCCCTTTTGAGCCTCCACTTCACTATCCTCTCTTTTCACGGCAAGAAAAACCGTTTTATAATTTGCAAAACTTCACAAGGTATTTTCAAAGACCTTTTATCAATGTTCTCTCCAACACTCAAATGCTACAAGCTTCACATGGTACATGAGCAATCCTTACAATTTACAATCAATAAATATTTATAAATCAATACAATTCAATGATAGAAGTATGAAAAAGTAGATTTACCAATCATGCACAATAAATGAACTTCTTGAGCTTGAGAAGAAAAATATGCTTAAAATATTATCATAAGGATTTGGAGCTTCTTTATGCATTCAATAAAATGTAAATGGTGTAGGTATGATATATTTATAGTCCTAAATCATTTATGACCATTTGGAATGTTTGTAGATCATTAAAAATTCATTAGAAACATTATAGCCATTATTTTGTGTTTTCTATGAAATAGGGTCTATAACAATAGCAAAACAGTTACCAAATTAACGTACTTGCTATTGTTTCCCAATTTTGCAAACCTTTTTTATGTTTCCAACTTTAAGTTTTTGTTTCAAACTTTAGAGAAAATCATCAAAACATCTCTACATGAGTTTAAAACAAGGTTCAAGATATATGTACTTTGAAAACTGTGAGAGTTAAGAAAATATTTTATATTTGGCAAGTCAACTCTCACATGTTTTACAAAAGACCTATTGTTCATGAGTCATTCTCTATAACTTCAATTTTCTTTATTTATCTTCATAATGACTTAGAGATCATTATTTATTCTGTATGTGCTTCAAGACATCATCTTTATTCTCCAAGTATCTTAAATTGAGTTTTCTTTCACCGTCTAATAGCTTTAATCACAAAACTTGACATTTTATTAGTTAGATCCTATTTGAGTCAAAGATCATCAAAATCATGCTTATTTTGAGTTACGAGATCAATAATCTCTCTCTTTTTATGATGAAAAAACTCAATTGAATCTACAAAATAAGTTCAAAAGTGTGTATGTGCATGTGTATATGTATATACCTATATAAGAATATGAATATCAAATATTTTGTATTAGAGATTAGCTCCCCTTGAAAATATACACCCTTATAAATTCTGGACACAACACTTTCAAATATTTTAAGATTCAATTCATCAATTCAATCAACTTATCAATCAATTGGTCAAAGTATTATCAACTTCCATAAACATAAACATTTGATTTCCACACTCCCTTCATATGCAATGTAACACCTCCTACCTGAATTGGAGAGTCCAGATAGAGTTTGTTGCTCTTATACTAATTATGTAAAATAATATATTAATCCATATTAATTTATCATAATATAATAGTATTAAAAATAAAAAAAATTTCCATACTTATACTAAATACAATTTGTACTTATATTACAATTCACCTACCTCTGCTTAACTAACAATAATTACAAACCTAATTATTTGTTACGTTGGATACATGACAAAATATCAAAAATGTCTAAAAATAAAGTACAAACCAACTATGATGACTTTCTATTCTCTACAGATCTTTTAGTCTTGTGTCCTATCCCTGCTGCTTTTTACCTATATGTCGTAAAAATCAACACGTTGAGCTTATGCTTAGTGGGTGTATATAACAAATATGCAACTAAAATATCGTAATAACACTAAATACACATTCACAGCATTCAAATATATCAAAAATTATATTATATACCTTATTATAAATTTATTCAAATAATAATATTTTATAGGTCATGTTGTCTATATCACATTTTCACAACTCAACTCATATATTACATGTCAAATACTATTAAGTTCTATATTCTTTTCCATTTCAACTCTATCATATAGCCTTCCAAACTATATTCATTTTTTGTTTCCACATATATTTTCTTTTAATTTTTAGGTTCGTGTACATTTTAATAGGATCTATCGCTAGATAAGGGAATATCTAGATAGGCTAAAACCAAGCATATACATATAGGCACCATGTGCCAAATCCAGTAGACCGAAGCTGAACAGATAGTGGAAGGTGCACTGGGTCTGACCACGTGAGGTACCTAACTGTAGTCACAAATATCCATATAGCAGTAGCAGTACTACAACTCCCTATGACATGTCATACCCTTATACTAACACAGTATCCCACATCAAAATTACTAGGACATATCTCATTATTTATCAAATTATTCACAATAAAACATCTGTAATATATATGTTCACCATAAATTTATTTATGAAATTTTATTAATTCCTATATATTTTCTTGCAGTCCCGAATATCCATATAATAGTAGTAGTACTACGACTCCCTATGACATGTCATACCCTTATACTAACATCGTATCCCACATCAAAATTACTAGGGCATATCTCATTATTTATCAAATTATTCACAATAAAACATCTGTAATATATATATTCACCATAAATTTATTTATGAAATTTTATTAATTCCTATATATTTTCTAGCAGTCCCGAATATCCATATAACAGTAGCAGTGCTATGACTCCTTATGATATGTCATACCCTTATACTAACATCGTATCCCACATCAAAATTACTAGGGCATATCTCATTATTTATCCAATTATTCACAATAAAACATTTGTGATATATATGTTCACCATAAATTTATTTATGAAATTTTATTAATTCCTATATATTTTCTAGCATTTTTATCTTCTTATTCATCTTATCATATTACAATTTTCTGTAGCTTTTATGATAATCCCTTATTCATCATTTTCCATTTTCTTTCAAGATTACAATAGCAATTTCTAATATAAGGTCCATACTTGTTCAAAGAACTCCTACTCATATGTTCATTAATTATTATATCAAATTCATAGAACATGAATAGCATCATTTAACACTTATATTTAAGGTACTTCAATTCTTCACCACTTAGTATCAGACACTAAGTTTCACTTAATATCTTTTAATCAAAACATCAAACCCAAACTAACATCAAATATACCATTAAACAATTTATCTAACAATTATCAATTCATTTCCAGGTTCTTACTGAAATTCAACATAATCAACACTTAATTTTTATCACCAAATTTAATAATGTCAAGTATATTCAATTCTCAATGCCAACTGCATATGACTAACATAACTTCAACACTAAATAAAAACTTATCTAACACTAAACACAAAAGAAAAACTTAAACTAACACCAAACCTAGTTTTAGAGACTTCAAATCCTTTTCTCCCTTTTTCTGTTCCTTCCTTTCCTCTTGTATCACGAAAATCCCTTGGTTGACTCCTTCCCTTTCTCAACTTCTTATCAAGCCTTCCAAGCTTCCTTTGAATTTAAGGTTGATCTTCTAGCAAATTTATTTAAGGTTGGATTGTGTTTCATGTTTAAGAAGTTAAGAGAAAACACACAAAAAATTAAATGACTTCTCTCTCCCCAAAATAGTGAATAATGGGAGCTTAAGCCCTTTTATCACTATTCTTGCTACTTAATCTCTCACTTAGGACAGGTGGAACTCTTATGTTAAAAGACAATGATACTAATCTTTTCTTTTATGACAGTTGGAGGTCCAAGATGAGTCAGCACCTCTTATCTATGGTTTATGTTAAATGTCCATATTTTAATTTCATTAAAACTTCACTTAACCGACTTCCGCTTGTTCCATCTGAGACTTCACATTCCAAACTTATCTTGCCACATTTATGACCGAGACTTGGTCCACCTTTTCTGTTCTTTCTCGCCTTCCATCCCTCCTAGCCAAGACATCCCTTCTCTATCATCCATAAGCAAACTATGCTTGAAAATTTTCTCATCTTATCTCGTTGGTTTCAAGCTAAGCCTTTCATGTTTTCATCTCCATCTCTCCTCCCATTTATAGCTGAGACATGTCCATTAGGTTGTGTTATTAGATGTCTCGGTCACACTCTATCTCCTCCATTTTATGGCCAAGCCATCCATGACCAAATACATAACAAAGTCTTGCTTTATCCCTTACTATCTGAGACTCATCTTCAAGTCTATAGCCGAGACATATTCATGTCCCATGATGAACCTTCACTTCCTTTATCTCATCTCTCCATTTTCGAATTTACATTAAAGTTTTTAGCTAGAGTTTTAGTCACTATTTTACTAAAGTTTAATTAAATTACTTATAATAAATAAAACACATATTAAACATTCATTATTCTATTTATCATGAACCAAATTTACATATTCTAATCTATCCCAATATTACCCAGTTTTAGATGTTACAATGCCATCATATATTTCATTCTAACAATGGATTTTCAACATCCATTTAGCACATACAAACATACATAACTAGTTTTCCTTCAATCATTTCGCATTCAAACTTACTTTTAACCACATTTTCCTTAAAACTTAACCTAACCTTCATTTCATGTTACCCATTTTGTGTTTATTCATCATTATAACATCTAACTAACCTGTATTTGAGCTTGTTGGTCTCAGATTGACCTCCTCCAACACTTAGTTGATTCTTTTTTTCACTTTTTTTTTTGCTTTCCTTCTCAATATCTTTAATTCTTTAGTTTTGATGCTTTGGTTTTATTATTGTTATCTTTTTCTTGCTTCAATTCACTAGAGTTTGAAGGGTTAAGTTTTCTCTGAGATTGAGAGAAATTTGAAACTTTGCCAAAAGTTTCACTTTGGCTAGTTGCCTCTACTATTTATATTGGAGGTGACCAACTGGTTTCGGCAGCTCAACTTTTAAATTTGGCAGCCGAACCTGGTCTTCCAGGCTTGTCCTAGTCAAACTTTCTCTCTAGTCCTTTAACTTTTCTATTTTTGCATTTTAGTTCTCTAAAATTTAATTTTATTCCTTAAACTCTTTTAACTTCTCATTTTGGTCCCTAATCACTATTTTGGCCTAGTTTTTTAATATTCCACAAATATTATGGTCAAAAACTAGAAATTCCACATTCGAAATGTATCGAGCATTAAAATATGATGCAAACAACAGTAGTAAAGGCAATTAACAAACTAGGTTTGGAAACTTCAGTCAACAATATCAAAAATTTAAGTTCAAGACTTCAGCTACTGGTTTAATCTCCTACTTTTCCTAGTTGGCCCTTTAGGTTTAAGAGTTGGCTTGACTCTATTAGGGTGAGCTTTGGTTCCTTTGGTGGAAGAGGGTTGAGAAACAGTAGATTTATAAAGAGTGAGGGCTAGAATAGGAGGTAGTACAAAGGGCTCCTTAAATTAGTTAGAACATATTCTGGAATAGAAGAGTTCTTAGGATCTTGAGCCTCTTCCTGCTCATGTTCTGAATGCATTGTCCCTATATGATTATTAAATTCATTTTCTTTTTCAATTCCTTCTCCATTAGGCTCATTTTGAGGATCATTCCCATGGGCTCTAGTTGAACTAGCCCTATGATTCTTTAATAATTTTAGATCCTGCTCGATTTGCTCTATCCTACCAATAAGATGATCCATTTTATTTTCTAAGGCAAGTAGAAATACCTATTGAGAAATCAAAAGGTCATTGAAGCTGTCAAATTTGCCTTTTGAGGTGCTCCCATTTCTGCTAATTTTTGCAAAATTTATTTTGATTTCTTAGAGATTCCAACATTACCCTAACCAACAAATTTCTTTTCATGTCTCTTATTCCTCCCATCATTATTCGCGTGAATATCCTTCAAAGAGATTACCTTCTTCTTGCACATTTCTTGTAAAACATGAAATCCAAAATTTTTGAACAAAGTAGTAAGGTGCATGCCAAAAGGAAGTTTTTTTTATTTTGAAAACTCTTGGTGATGATTTTGAACATCAAGAAAGGCACGTTAAAAATTTGACCATTTTATTAGATGCATATGATGCATAGGTCCGTGTTACTTAGGTAGTTGAGATTGTCAATTCTAGGACACATAATGTAGATGACAAAGCCATGCAAAATTTTAATCTTTTGATAGGCATTTGTAATAGACTTTTCTCCCTTAGCACTACTTCCAAAAATTTCATTTAAAAAAATTTAGATTTTTTGTGATCATCAATATGCATAATATCTCTATGGCTTCCTACTTTGTTTCATTCAGTGGGCAGGCTAAAAACAACAACTAGGTCAATAACATTGACTTTATATTCTAGTCCTTTGAAGGTGACAGTAAACTCTTCATCATTAGTTCCAATTTTCAAGGTGTTGTAAAAATCTTGTATTAACTCAACACAATACACACCAAAATTTCCACAAAAATGAGACCACCCTGAAAATCTAATAGTCCTTTCACAACAATATCTAAATGTTTAAATGTAAAACACAAAACATATCTTGGTTTGAAAATGGGCTTATCAAAGGTGGCAAGTTTTACCTTTGTTGCTTTGGAAGAGTGGATCTCACTAGATTTCTCTTTCCCTTTTGCAAATTTCGGAAGTTCAACTTTGATGGACCTGCTAGAGCCTCGACCATGGTGGAGTAGGCACTTTCCTCCATGGACGACAACAAAGGTTCACAACTGTGCTTCTCTGAGGCTCTAGGTAACTTTGTTTTAGCCATTTTTGCTGGGTTTTTGCTATTTTAGTGAAGGAGAATGAGAATGGAGATTATAGGTATGAAACTAAAATCGTGTTGAGTGTGAAACCGAAGGAAGTTGAGAGAGAATTTAGCCAACTACCATTCTATTTTTAGAGAAGCAAATAGAAAAGGATGTGGTTGACGGTCGGTAATGGGAGCTCTGTCAACAATTCCCTAGGGCACCTTATCAATCTTAGGTGTTGTCATGAGAGAAATAAAAGTTGAACAGGAATGGTGTTAAAGATAAGGAGTGAGAGAGAGAGAGTAGCGGTGTATGGTTTTTGAGAAAAATAAGAGAGGTAAGTGATATGAAATTTTAATTTCATAAAAAAATATTTTTGAATCGTTTATAACTTTTAGAGATGGGTAGCATTTAATAAGAGAGAGAGAGAGAGTATAAAAAGTTAATTTTGACTTTTGTTCTTTTGTACTTTGGCTAGTGTATTTTTTGGATATGAAGGAGACAAAAATATTTGTAGGATTATTTTTTGAGACATGCACAAGTTCATTTGAATGAAAAAAAAATTCAAATTTTTTTATCAAGACATTATGATATTTTGTCGAGAGTGAACTAGAAAGAATAAAATTTTCTCAGAACCACAAATTTTGTGACTACAACAATAGTAAAGAAAGTACCAGCTAATTTTGAAAATAGTTTGCGAAGAAGTTTTGTTGTTGTTATCTCCGCTATAAACACTTTAAACATAGAATTTCAACCAAATACCAAACAAAAGAATTCAAACAATGATGAATCATTTGTAGATACATCAATACTTATTCAAATGATTCACTCATGTTGATTTCTCTCCTGATTCTATAAAAATTATCGTCATCAATGACTTAGTAAATATATCAATAAGTTGTTGTTGCGATGAAATAAATTTTAGTTTAATGTCACCATTGTGCACATAATCCTTCATAAAATGATGTCTAATTTCAATGTGTTTGGTTCTTGAATGTTGATTAGGTATTTGATCAAAATGGATGCCATAATCTTTATTATTATTTTATCTATAAAATATGTGCTATAAAACTTCTGGCTACAATATATTATACCTCCTTCGTTGATAAATTTACAGAAGTTTATTTCTTGATAAACTAAGAAACTAAAGCACGACTTAGAAATTGACATGTTCTCGATGTGCTCTCCTATCCAACCTAGTAAAATCCGAATCATTATAACTGACAGGTTAAATGATTCACATTATGGGTATCATAATCCAATAAATTGATGTCAATAAGACATTTAAAATTCCTTTTAATGCACTTAAATGAGACTCTTTTGGACAAGATTGGAACATTGCAACAAGCATACACTAAAATGAATATCAGGTCTAGATGCAATTAAGTATAGTAAAGAGTCAATCATACCTCCATAAAAGCTTTGTGTTCATATTTTTACCTTTCTCATCCTTTTTCAATTTTATTGTTGAGCTCATTGGAGTGTCAATACTTTTCATTCATTTCATGTTGAATTTCTTACACATGTCTTTTATATATTTTGCTTGATTTATTAATATTTCATCCTTCATTTGCTTTTGAGAGGAATTTGAAGTCTAAGAAAGAATGTGAGCTCCAAATTTAACTTGCATAAACTTAGAAAATTGCTTGCAAAGAGAATTATTAGTAGAACCAAATATGATATCATCCACATAGATTTGCACAATAAGAATGTCATGACCATTTTTCTTAATAAATATTGTTGTGCCTACTTTACCTCTTTTAAAACTATTTCTTAAAAGAAACTTACTAACCTCCCATACTAAGCTCTAGGAGCTTGCTTCAATCTATACAAGGCTTGTGAGTTTATAAACATAAGTTGGATGTTCATGATCTTCAAAGCCCAAAGATTGTGCAACATACACTTCCTTGTTAATATATCCATTTAGAAAATCACTTTTGACATCCTTTTAGAAAAGCACTTTTGACATCCATTTAGTACAATATAAATTTTTTGAAGTAAATGCATACAATATTCTAATAGTTTCAAGTCTAGCAACTAGAGCAAAGGTTTCATCAAAATCTATACCTTCCTCTTGGTTGCATCTTTGAGCTACTAATTTAGCTTCATTTTTGACAATATGACTATTTTCATCCATTTTGTTCTTAAAACTCCATTAGTTTCAATAATTGTATGATTTCTTAATTTAGGAACAAATTTCAAACCTTGTTTCTCTCAAATTGATTGAGTTCTTCTTCCATGGAAAGAATCCAACTCTCATCATTTTGAGCATCATTAAAACACCTAGGTTCAAGTTGAGAAACAAAGGCAACATTACCATGGAATCTCCTTGGTTGTGTTCTAGTCATTATCTTGTGAGATGGACTATCAATGATATTTTCTTCAGGATGATTTATATGATATCTCTAATCTTGAGGTATATCTTTATGATGGGGTTTATTCAATCTTAATTCCTCCAAACTTTGTAATTCTTGTTGGACATCTTCATTAATCACTTCATTTGCATTACTTGGTTCTACATGAATTTCTTCATTTGGCTTATGTACTTGATCACTAGCATCTTTAGGCTTATGTGCTTGATCACTAGCATCTTTAGGCTTATCACTAATTTGATTTATTTTGTCATTTTCTTTTCCTAAAACATGCTCATCACCATCAAGAAAATTTCTTCTACCCAAGAAAGGGTTAATCTCATCAAATACAACATGTATAGTTTCTTCCACAACAAGAGTTTTCCTATAATATCCTATAAGCTTGGCTAGTTGTAAAGTACCCAAGAAAATTTCACTAATTGGATTTAATGCCAAACTTTCTAAGGTTAATCTTCTTGTTATTGAAAACACATCTATATCCAAATGCTCTAAAGTAAGAAATATTGTGATGGCTTCCTTTCCATAGCTCATAGGGGTTATTTTCAAATTTGGTATTGTCAAAATTCTATTTAAAATATAGTAAAAAGTGTTAATAGTTTCAGCCCAAAAGTATTTTGGTAAGCTATTTTCATTTAACATAGTTCTTACTATCTCTTGAGTGTCCTATTCTCTCTCTACAACCTCATTTTGTTATGGAGTTCTAAGAGTTAAAAAATTATAAAAAAAAATAATACCATTTTCGAAAAAATATTATTCGAATAAGTGATTTTCAAATTCTTTTTCATAGTCATCCACTATCACTAAAGCATAAGATTTTTCATTAGGACACATAGAAGTCAAAGGTCCAAATAAATCAAGATGAAGCAATTGTAATAATTTAGATATGGAAACTACATTCTTTGATTTAAATAATGATCTAGTTTGTTTGCCTACAACATAAGTTCTACAAGTGTAGGCTTTTTCATAATTAAGATTAGGCAAACCTTTAACTAATTCTCTTTTTTAAAGTTTTGCAATGGTGTGCATGCTAGCATGACCTAGTCTTCTATGCCACAATAAATAATTATCATCAAGAGACACAAAATATTTGGTCATTTTTTTCGAGTTCTTGCAAATTAAATATATAAATATTTTCAACTCCGGTTTCTATAAATACTATATCTTTAATTAAGCCAAGGATTTCACAATAAGAAGGTGCGAAGCTTATTTTAAATTCTTTATTATATAGTTGACTTACACTTAATAAATTGAACTTTAATCCTTCAATAAGTGTGATATGAGCACAACCAGCCTCGGGAAGAATCAAGATCATGAGCTCGCATTTCCACAAGGTCCTATTACAAGATTAAGATCAAAGAAGCTAAAGGAATTTTTACAAGCACTCATAGGCAGATTTGTTGAAAATTTGGAAAGTCAGATTTCAAAGAACTCTCATGAAGACATTTTGTGCACAATGAGGCTGAATCCTAAAATAGGCCCAACTAATTATCTAATTCACATTATAGATAATAATTAGATCCATTTTGATATTTCTGGACAGCCCATTATAGTCGGGTCATTTGGGCTTTTTAATTTGGGCTTAATCTTACTTAAGTCAATTTGGGCTTATACATGTTGTGGGGGTTGATGTTAAAAGGAAGCTTATGAGAAAAGAATCTTCCCATATGCAGATGCTAGGATTAAGGAGGCTTTCATGATCAGATTTAGGGCCTAGGAGATTAGGTACCTAAAATAATGATATTAACAAGGAGATTATTAAATAATATGATAAATAGAAATTAAGGAAGAAATTAAGTAGGAAAATAGAGAATGAAGTACAAAAGGGAATTTATGAGAAATGAAGGAAATGAGATAAAGTGATAGAAAGGTAAAGAAAATAAAGGGAAGTGAATTAAGATGAAAATACAATGGTAAAAACATGAAAATAAATAAGAAAATAAAGAAATAGAATTAGAAAATGGAAATGGAAATGGAAAGAAAGGTAAAAAGAAATAAAAAGTAGGAGAGAGAAAAAGGTAAAAAGTAAAAAGGTAAAAGTTGAAAAGTCAAAATTTGTTTTGGATAAGTATAAAACTTATCCTTAAGGGTTGATTTCTCATTTTCTACCAACTTAGGCAACAGATTGGAGAAAGAAAGAAAGG
>CAOGCB010086093.1:0-14477 GCA_948266635.1 Cnidoscolus chayamansa
AAAATTGAATTGTCAAATTTTGCATGAGAGCTCGATGACGTGCTTTGGAAAGCGGTTTTGTTAAGATGTCCGCTAATTGGTCCTTTGAACATAGAAATTGAACCTTAACTTCATTCTTTTTTACTTTGTCTTGAACAAAGTCAAAATCAACTTTCAAGTACTTTGTCTGAGCATGAAACACAGGATTAACCGAGAGGTATGTGGCACCAATATTATTACACTATAAGTTAGGAATCTTTGATGAATGATAATTGATGTCATGTAACAAAGATTGAACCCATATTAATTCAGTGATAGCCAGACCAATTGCTCGATATTTAGTGTCTGTAGAGAATCTAGCTATTGTCTGTTGTTTCTTTGAGTTTCAAGAAATAAGATTATTGTCCATAAAGATTGCATACCTTGTTGTGGACTTTCTATTATTAATATTGCTCGCCTAGTCAGCATCTATATACACATTCAAATTTGTTGTCTTCAACTATATGAGAAGAAGACCATGGCTGGCCGTTTCTTTTAAATAATGCAATATGTGCTTAACTGAACCCCAATTTTCTTCGGTTGGCTGGCGTATGAAAAAATTGAGATGTCGTAGAGGCTGAACTATCAACGTGTGAAATTGACCAATAACCGTGAAGAAGCGGCATAATTTGAGTTTGCCATGATAAATAATTGGCAGATGTAAGTTTGATGGTAAGAAATAGTGTCACATTAGGAATTTGAACAGAGGAAGCAGAAGTAGAAGAAATAGATCCAGATGTTGAAGAAACAATAGCTTGTTCGGTCATAGTACCGAGATAAAAAAAGATACAAAAAATTTTTTTTAGCAAAAATAGAAAAGAACCAATCAAAGAGAATTTGATAGAAGAAAAAAAGTAAGGAAACTTAGCTGTGAAGCTCTAACGGTTCTGATACCATGAAGAAGTTTAATGTTAGGTTAACTTGATTGTATTTGGAGTAGTTAAAGCTAATAGTAAGGCTGTACAAATATTATGATATACCCATTCTTCCCTAAGAACACAAGACAAAAAGAAAAGATTTTAATCGCTCAAGCCATCTCAAAGTGTTTAGTTGGTAGATGTTCCTTGATTTGGGCACTCAGCTATTAATAGGCACCAGAAGCAAATTGAGATCGGAGACGAAGCAAATTTTGGTAGGCCACAAAATCCCGCTCATCTCTGGTGGACTGAATCTACCTAAAAGTTTGAAATGTATATGACCAGAGAAAGACGATATAAAAAAAAAAAAAATCCTCATTGGTCGTTTTATTTAGTTCCAAAAAGCTCACATTAAATCTAGAACACCCAACTGGAATTTTTTTACTTTGAATATTTCATGTCGTTTGCCGTCACCGGTCGTGGTCTTCGTATGAATGACTGTAAATAATAAATATATGTAGGTATCAGACAGCTAACAGGAAATGAAAAGGAAAGTGGGACTTGAAGTCCAGCGTATATTTTGGTTTTGGTATTGGTATTGGTATTGGCATTGTTCACATGCTTGTAATTTAATCAATTTAACTTTCAACTCCATGAAGTCTATGGATTCAAAATATATATAGCACCTTATTCAATATATAATATATTTATTTATAATGTATTATTATCAAATAAATACATAAATTGAAAGTTTTTTTCAAATTTAATTTACAAAAATAAATAAATAAAAACTTTTGAATTAGTAAACTAAAAGGAAGAATCTAAAATGGAAACAGGTACTGTATAAGTTTCTAAACCATGAGACATTGAATATTCAAAGTCATATCATCTTTCTTCTCTACTCTACATATTCAAAGTCCTCTCTTAAAGGTTGATTCTTTAGTTACTACTCTCTCAACTCAAAAAGACAAAAGAAATTACCTTTACCTGCACCCTAATACATGCATACCTTAATTTCTTTTATTTAAATAGATGGACGCCTGCATTATAAAATAATTTGCTCAGGATTAATCTTCCCCGATTTAACCAGGATGGTGATATAGGACATTTCTCTGCAATTCTGCGTTAAAAAGTCAACAAACGCAGTCTCCGATCCATTTCCCCTTGCAGTACACGTCCTCCATTCAATTATATTAACTCACTTCTCAAACCCAGAAAGCTTTGAGCATCTCATCACTTGGTGCAAGCAAACATGGTTAGGAGGAGCCTCTCTTTCTTTTTCTTCTTCTTGTTTTCTTTCACTTTAGAGACGATAAAAGCTGAAAACAGCAGCAGTCATATCCCAGTTAATGTAGGCGTGATTCTTGATTTGGATGATTGGGTT
This sequence comes from Cnidoscolus chayamansa, assembly GCA_948266635.1. NCBI lineage: Eukaryota > Viridiplantae > Streptophyta > Magnoliopsida > Malpighiales > Euphorbiaceae > Cnidoscolus > Cnidoscolus chayamansa. Next base: position 2,260 of record CAOGCB010086093.1, read on the forward strand.
GGCAGGATGTGGTTGAGCTGCATCAACATGTCCCTACTACACTTGTATGCAGCCCATGGAGACTACAAAACCAGACTCGTCCTTCACACCAGGGATTCCAAGAAAGATGTCGTTGCTGCAGCTTTAGCAGGTTCTTTTCTTTCTTTCTTTCTGATTGCGATTCAAAGTTGTTTTTGTATATGCAATGTTATTAACAGAATATTAATTAAAATCCAGGAAATGTTTATTAAATAATTTTTTTATGATTCATTAATTGCTTATGGTTCAAATAATATTAAGATAAATTTTATTGAAATTATTTATATTTTAATAATAAGATTTAAAAATAATTACATATTTAATAAATTCTCACAACACAAATTTAGAGCTCAAATAATAAAGCATTAGATTAGTCAGTAGATACACTGTGTTCTGTAATCAGTAATTTCTGATCTCCTTTGAAAACACAGCGGTGGACTTGATAAGCAATGTCGAAGCACAAGCAATCATAGGGCCAACAACATCCAGCCAAGCTGATTTTGTGATTGAGCTTGGAGAAAAAGCTCAAGTTCCCATTATCTCTTTTACTGCCTCAATTCCTTCTCTTACATCCATCAAGAGGCCTTACTTCTTTAGATCTACAGATAGTGACAAAACTCAATTGAAGGCCATAGCCGCAATAGTTCAAAATTTTGGATGGAGAGAAGCAGTGCCCATCTACGTTGATAACAACTATGGAATCGGAATCTTACCCTATCTAATTGATGCTTTACAAGACGTTGATACTAAAGTTCCCTACCAAAGTGCCATTTCTCCATGGGCCAGTGATGACGACATTTTGGAAGAGCTTTACAACTTGAAAAACATGCAAACAAGAGTTTTCATTATGCACGTGCTTCCTTCTCTTGGTGCTCGTATCTTTATCAAAGCTAAAGAAGCCGGAATGACAAGTGTAGGCTACGTTTGGATAATGACTGACGGGATGACTAATTTATTAAGTTTGTTGAATGATTCAGTCATTGATTCAATGCAAGGAGTTCTTGGTGTTAGACCTTATGTTCCCAAAACAAAAAAGTTGAAAAATTTTCGACTTCAATGGAAAAGAAAATTACATCGACAGCATCCTGACATCGTTGATGCTGAATTGGACATTTATGGATGGTTGGCCTATGATGCTACTGTGGCTTTGGCCATGGCAATCGAGGAAGTTGCTGAGAATAATACAAACTGGGGGAAGAAAGAGGCTAATGTTTCTAGCAATTCATTATTTCTTGAAACTATTGGGGTTTCTAGAAATGGTCAAAAGCTTAGTCAGGCACTATCAAATATTCGTTTTCAGGGCCTCACAGGAGATTTCCATTTTGTTAATCAACAATTACGGTCATCGGTCATCCAGATTGTTAATGTAAATGGTGTTGAGCCAAAAGGAATTGGATTTTGGACACCAGAGAAGGGACTTTTCAGAAGGTGGAAGTTGAACTCAACCCCGAATGCGAATTCAACTTCTCAATCCAAACTTGCAAACATTATCTGGCCAGGGGAGCCAACTTCTAATCCTAAAGGTTGGGATATTGCAACAAGTGAGAAGAGGTTGCGAATTGGGGTGCCAGTCAAGGATGGTTTCACTGAATTTGTCAAGGTTACGACAAACGTTGAGACTAATGTGACGGAGGTAACAGGATACTGCATCGACATTTTTGATGCAGTAATGGATCAGTTACCTTATGATGTTCCTTATGATTACTACCCCTTCGCCAATTCTGAAGGGGGGAGTGCTGGAACTTACAACAACTTAATCTATCAAGTCTACTTAGGGGTAATAATAATTTCTTCATGTTTTTTCGCATCATAGCTTATGTGTTCGTCTGAGTGTGTGTGTGTGTGTGTGTGTATGTCTATATATATGTATGATTTCATTTGATGATGGAGTTTCGGCGTCAATTATCGTTGCTGCCTGCAGGAATTTGATGCTGTGGTCGGAGATGTAACAATTCTGGCAAACAGGTCCAACTACGTTGACTTTGCGATGCCTTATTCGGAATCCGGTATATCAATGGTGGTGCCGATCAAAGATACCAAGCACGAAAACGCCTTGATCTTTTTGAAGCCTTTTAAATGGGACCTTTGGGTGACAACCCTTGGTTCCTTTGTCGCCGTAGCATTTGTGATTTGGGCTCTCGAACACAGAATAAACAAAGACTTTCGAGGACCTCCTTCACAACAAGCCGGCACCAGCTTATGGTTTGCCTTTTCAACCATGGTTTTTTCCCAACGTAATCTTCATTCAGCTTCTGATATAACCTTTTTTTTTTTTTTTTTAAATGAGATATTTTTTTGGGGGACTTGTTTTTGCTTTGATGTACATATACCCTTTTAATTTGTATTGCAGAAGAGAAGGTGATGAACAACTTGGCTAGGATAGTAGTAATTACATGGAGTTTAGTTGCACTCATTATCACTCAGAGTTACACCGCAAGTTTATCTAGCCTTCTAACGGTCCAACAGCTGCAGCCTTCAGTTACTGATGTAACTGAGCTTATCAGAAACAGGGAATTTGTAGGGTACCATAAGGACTCTTTTGTTAAAGATATTTTGATAGGACTGGGATTTCAGGAATCTCGGCTCTTAAACTACAGTTCTGTTCAAGAATGTGATGAACTTCTTTCCAAAGGAAGCAAAAATGGCGGGATCGCAGCAGCATTTGAGCAATTCCCGCTTATGAAGCTTATTCTGGCACGAAATTGCTCCAACTACACCTCAATCGAAGCTCGTAGATTTATGTCGAAATTCCCAAATCAGAAAAACATATCAAACAACATTCAACAATTTAAAACAGGCGGCTTTGGCTTTGTAAGTTGACTAGTTTTTCCACAATATCCTTATCAGGCATTAATTTGCTTTAGGTTTAAATATTTTTCTGTTACCTTTCAGGCATTTCCTTTAGGTTCTCCTCTGGTATCTGACGTATCAAGAGCGATTCTAAAAGTGACTGAGAACGATATGATGGGAAAAATAGAAGATAAGTGGTTGAGCACTAAGAGCATCTGCGTAGGTGAAGCCAACTCTTTGTCTTCGAGTAGCCTTGGTGTCAGTAGTTTCTGGGTTCTTTTTGCAATTAGTGGAGGGACTTCACTTTTAGCTCTTACAACATACGTAACCATGTTTGTTCGCCAGAACTGGGAAGAGTTAAGAGGCTCTAATTCAATTTGGCGTAGAATCGTTGATATGTTTAGGATGTTCAACCAAAAGGACTCCAAGGGGCATACTTTCAGAAGTGAAGCGAATAATGGCCCCTATCCCCATGGAGAGCAAGGGGCTGCTTCCTCTGCCGTCAACGAGGGTTCTTTAGAGATTGTTGTTCTCAGTCCAACCCAACAACCAAATCAACTCAACTCAACAGCACCTCAATAAATCATCATCACATCATGTGACTCCTCCTTGTGAATAAAATTAGTTCTATTGATTTTTATAATTTTTTGGCATGATTATATGACAGTAATTAATCATGCTTTGTATACAAGTCCTTATCCTATTGTAATTTGTAAGAAACGCGATTAGAAGGCAGATATATTTATGTTAACCTTTTGAATTAAAAATAGTATTTTGATGATTTTAAAACTTAAAAAATTTAAAAAATTTGTGGAAAACAAATAATTAAGATAATGGACTATAAATCTTGAAGATGGTAAGTAATAAGATTATGATCAATATACAAAAAATGAAAATAATTGTGAATTGACATTTAAATAAAAATTTCATATTTTTATAAAACTAGAAAATCACTTAATTGAAAATAGAAACTAGTTTCTGTTGAAAGATACAAGTTTCTAATTTTATTATATAAAAATTATATTTCTAGGTTCTTAAATCAATTCATAATGATTTATTTGTTACAAAATAAAAATAACGGCTAACTGTTTTTTTGAACGTATTTTTCACCTGTTAAATCAGTCTCAAATCGCTAGTTTTGATAGAGACTCTATATAAATAAAAATCTCCCTCATTTATTACTAAGAAGAATATTTTTACAATTAAGAGAAAAATGTTTGAAAGCAAAAAGATTTGAAAATTTATTCTTGAGCATTCAGTTTTCATTTATTGAGTTTTGATTGACAAATTCAATTCTTCTTCATATTCTTAGTTTGAGCTGTAAAAAGGAAGAAACAATAGTTAAATTTCTTATCTACCAAAACCTACTTAAGATTGTTCACAAGTTTGGAATAACTTGTTTCTTGAGTGTTGAATGAAAAACAATTGTGAAATGTTACAAGAGAGTCTTGAAAGCTTGTAAAAAAATTACAAAATAGTCTAGAAATCTTGTGAGAGGTTGCAAGTACTCGGTAAACTTGTGGAGATTGTAAAGGCTTGTTTCTTATCCGTTAAAATAAACCATAGTGAAAGAACTTCTCAAATATAGTATTTGGGAGAGTGAATGTAAGCAAGGAGGCTGAACCACTATATATTTCTTGAATTCATTTTTTCTTACTCTTCTCTCATAATTATTCATTTGCTTATATGCTTTTACATTTATTCATCCATATTAAATTTTATGAGATCATTCTCATACAATCTGTACCATCAGATAATCTAAATTAGTTTTAATCTTCCTAACAGCACTGAAAAATTACTGACAATCTAATTCTGAATTTTAGAAGTTTTAATTTTATTACTGTATGAAATATATACAACTTTTATTAAGAATTAAAAGAAAGTGAAACATGTACTTAAACAATGGATCAACAATTTATATGTAATAAATTTAAAAGCCTGCGAGTGGACGGGCATAACGTGTTGATTCACAATTAAACAATACTCATCAAGGTTTAGCCTTTCATCGGAAATGGATGGGAAGATATAAGATTCATTAAACCCTTATGAATTAATTAAGCATTACCAAATCTTGTTTAAGGAGAAGGGACAAACATAGCATGAAAGTCGCTTTTATTATTATTAATGATCAAAGAATCCAAATAATTAATTACAAAAACAAAACAATGAGAATCTCCCACGATCAAAAGCATGCATCCAGGAGGCAGCAGCAACATAACCCAGCACAACTGCATATGTCACATAGGATGAGGATGATGATTATTGCTTTGCTATTTCACTAAATTCAAAGAGAAAAAGAAATACAAGTAAATATTGGGTATTACCATCCTCTGCCAAATCCACCCCTATTCTGCGTCTTTGATGGGGCAGGAGGAGTCTGTTGTGGATGTCCAGGACCATTTTTCATTGGGTAACCAACTGGAGGTGGAGCAACAAAAGGACCTTTGACCTCACTAGCTGGAAGCGGATATGAAATTGGTGGTGGAGGATACACCGCTTTACAAATTTCAATACCAACCCATCAATATGTTTTGCTTCAGACCAAATTTAAAAAGCATAGATAAAATTTCAAGAAAGGATATAATAGAATTTACCTGGAGCGTGTTGCTGATTCATTTTAAAACCAAAGGTGTGAAGAAATGTTGGAAGCAGAGAATGGAGGAAACGAGATGAGGTTTATTTTAGGTTTGGAGGGTCTTTATACTGCTTAAATGGGCATGGATGAAGCAGGTGGAGTGTTTCAAACAATGACTCCTCCATTTCCAAGAACTTTCGTAAGGAGCGGCAGCATTCCTCCACACGAGAAAAACTACGCGTCTTTTGCTATATCCATTATTTTCTGAGGAAGAAATGGTCTTGTTTTCTTTCATCATTATTCAATTGTGTGTAAACTTGGAAACTAGACGGAGGGTTCCCTCTCAATATCATATGCTTCTAGATGAGTTCATAATTTCAGATCTAATTCCCACCTTCGACAGGGGATAACATGCACAAATAAATGGAAATAGCCCGATAAGATTTAAGGAAAATGGTTTGGGAAAAAGGCATTTTGGGCTTCAATATGGGCCTCGTGAGCATTTGGGGTTTCGGGCTTTATCTTAAGCCCATAATCAGAAATTTTAACAAGGCCAGGCCTGGTGTGATGTGGGTCCCTTGGTGCAGTAACAGAGACGAAGGCAGAAAGGGGGATCACGGAGAGGGAAGGGCAGCCTCCGGTCATGCATTCGTTTTTTCATGTCATACTAATCCCAATCAAAACTGGAACCTAGTTTCTCTTACGTAGCCGCCCGCTCCAGTCCTCTCGTCTCACCTTTTTCCCTATTACTTCCTCCGCCTTGACGGCACCGTTCCCCCTGTAGCCGATGCCGCCTCCTTTTCCTTCCCTATTCCTTCATATTTTCTTCCGCTGTCGCTTCCTCTTCTCTTTTCTTCCAGATTCGAATCTTTCAAGCCGTCGATCCGCCTCGCTATCTTACCTTTTACGATGCGAGTACTGATGAGAAATACATTACCAATTTCTTTTCCATCAACAGTTGTAGTGGAGACAGCTATCAGGGAGGAGGAAATGGCAGCGGAAAAGGTTTAGGATAAGTGCTTGCAGGAATTGGAGATTGCGTAGTCTCTCTGTGTCTTTTTATATGGTCACTTCCCCGATCCCTCTTCCGTCCTCAAAATGGATCTAATGTAATGCTCTTTTCCTCCATACATTATCAGTTCCGCAATTGCCTTATGAAATCAGTCCGTAGCATGGATTGATTCTTCTGTTATGATTTGTCATATTGGCAAGTATAATTGGCGGCATGTTTTCTCCTTTGATGTTCATGGTCTAGATAAAAACAATTTTGAATTAGGGATGGTTCTAATGATATTCTTTATGCATCATTGTTTATTGGTTAGGGTTTTGGATATTAAGTGTTAAGATTTATGGATACAAAGCGCAGATTAGAAATTCGCTGTCTCTTCTTGGCTTCAGACGGCGGTAAAATGCGGGATATTTTTGTGCCTTTCCTATCTCTTGTGAGTTCCATTTGATACCTCCTGTGTTGATTCTAGTATTCCAAGTAGCAATGATCTCGGTAAACTTGAATCCTCGCATTTTCAATCAAGATATTGAAGTCCTCGAAGGATTTCCCTTCCAATTCGACTGCCACATCCATCATGGTTGGTTTACTCCATCATATATTTCTCGACATTCATATCACTAATTACTTTTCAAAGTATTGTTTTTGCTTCCAACACTACAGATTTTCCTATATTTAATATTGACTGTGATTTTAGTTCTTGCTGCATTTTGGCTTTCTGTTAAAATGATATTTAGAGATTATTAGCTCGGATTGAATTTGGTGTCAACATCTAACTACATGGATCACACCTTGCACAAATTAGGTTAGACAATACTTGCTTGTTAATTCATAGAACCTATAATCTTTTTTTTTTTTTTTTTGGGAATGATTTTGAAGGCGACATTTATATAAGAAAACAATAAGTGTGCCCAAATTGATAAAGCTACATGAACATCTATTTCAATACCAACTATGCTTACAAAGATACACCGGGTAAGCTTGTATTCATTGTCTTTTGAATTGTATATCAGTTATGGTTTTATTATAGGCAAGGTGCTAGAGCCTAGAGTTGATTTGGACAAGAGCTATAGAATATCATTGTTCAGGTGTATTAGTAGCTGATATTGTATTTAGTACTAATGAAGAGAACTGCAATGTAAGGTCAGCGTGGTACTGCCATGTCTTTGAGAGGGTGTCAAAGTGGAGTATTGGCTTGCAAACAAAGGCCTTGAATGAGACCCAAGGGTATGCGCATATGCTTTCATCAATCACCTCCAATTAAATGGTTTCATTCTTAGTAGTTGGTACTAGAGCACCCCCATTATATTTACAACAAAGAAAAAAAGAAAACAATCTTGCTTTCTCGATATTTTCTTTAATTTCTCTTTTAGTTAATTAGATTTACAATAGAGTATTATCTTTAATTTCTCTTTCAAGGTTTGATTTCTCATTTCTATATATATTTTTTTTGTTTTTATTGCTAAAATGTGAATGCTTAGAGTAAGTTTTAAAAGTTAGATTATGCATGACTACTTTGCCGCCCTTGTTAGAAATTTTCAATTTTTGGATGCTGTAGTTTGTGGAAATTAATTTCAATAGCTGTTCAGTCATTGTTTTATAATGCTCGTCTATCAACTCATTCGTGGTTTTCTTTATTTGTGTGTTTTGCATGTGTCCTTATCTTTTATTTTTTGAATAGAAATCGAAGGGAATCAAATCTTCAGAAATGTTAGTTTTTGGATTCCATTTATAACCTTTTAACTTCATTATAAGAAAAATCTAAGTTCAATTTTGTTCTTTTTTCCCCTTATAATGTTATTCAAATTCCTTTTCAACTTTTGGATGATCTACATAGCAGCAATGTTCAGTATATGTGGTTCATTTTAAGTACAGTCTCTTTATTTGGAGACATGATTATTTTGTGTAAGATATAACTTCGAAACTGTATGCCGAGTCTCTGTATTTTTAATTTGGATTTTCACTTCATTGAAAGAGAAATCCAACTTCAATTTATTTCCCCTTCAATTTCCTTCAACTTTTGGATCACATCAAATAGTATTAATGTTCAGTGTATATGGTTCATATTCTGATCTTGTTGGTAAAGTGATTTCGGGTGTTACTTGAAATTTTTATTTTTATTTTTTTTTGGCAAATTCAACAATTATGTTAAAATTGTAGGAGTTGGTAAAATATCTGTGGGCGTCAAATGTATATTTATGCTATTATCTAACCGTGGTTAAATCAGTAACATGTCTGCATTTTAATTTTTATCATAAAACTACTCTTTAATTTTAATACAAGCATTTCTTAACTTTAAAATTATATACAAATCCATTTATTATATAAATAATATAGTCTTGATAATCTGGTATATTATTTTATTAATATAAAAATAAATAAAAAATTATATATAATATGAGGAATGAAAATAAAGTAAAATGATATATATTATGTTTATATTAAAATAAAGTCAAGGTGAAAGTAAACAAAAAATGTAGATTTTAAGTTAGTCTAAATATAAGTTAACTTGTAAAATGATAGTAGCAGCAAATAGAGATTTTTGGAAAATTATAGTTGAAGTTTAAAGAGTTGTGTGATAGAAATTGAAGCCAAATGATATTATTAATACAGCCATTTGAGTTTGGAGATGAGATGATGGGTGAAAATAAGTTTGGAGAAGATGGATGAAATTAACCTGTTAATTCTGATTTATGAAATTGTACTATTATCTTTTTATCTTTATTTTCCTGTATTGCCCATAACATATATCTAATTTCATTAGTAGAAGATTTTATGATGACGTTGGCCTGGTTAAATGGCCTGGTTATATACCAGAGCATATGATTTCTTGTCGTGCTAATTTGATTTTTACACACCTTTGTTGACTATTACCAGATCAGCCAAAATATATTTTTAAAAAAAAAAAAAAAAAACAATGATGTATTATAAAAAGTCGGTAAGGAAGTGTTGATGTCTGCATATCCTGATTTTGAGTGCAAATGAAGTAAATAATTATTAGAACATCAATTCTCGATTGTTGGGGCAAAGTGGCCCATCCATAATGTTTTGCGGTGATTGATTGTTTCCTTAATGCATCATATATCAGGGTCACGAAAGTCCATAAAACAACCCAAAGGCAATCCAATCATGCTTAATAAATATCTCAGTGAACTTTTTTGCTCTCAACATGACCTAAAACCTATACTGCCGTCGATGACAAAATTAACAATAGGCCTTTGCGTGTCATTTCAGAGCCCAGCTTTGAATTATTTTAGGCCTCCTGGCCCATTTAAAAATATTTGTGCCCCAAGCGCCTAGATTAGGCATATGTAGGTCCAATAGAGGTCCAAGTCAGAATCCGGTAAATCATAATGGGCCGCAGCGGGAAATATTTTGGGTTTGTGTAGGCCAGTTAGCAAACAGATTTTATTGGCCACACAGGCTCACTGGGCCTGTTAGCCCGTCATTAGTATATTGGGCCTAACAAGAGAATATATGGGCTTTTACAGGCCCAACTGAATCCATATTTACTGGGCTTAAAAGCCCAATTTGGAACCAGATTTACAAAAATGGGCCGAGAAAGCCCAAATAATCAAATTCGGACTGTCTCAGGCCCATTTTAAATATTTCGGGCCTCAACGGGAAATTAATTGGGTTGTGCAGGCCCAATTAGCAAACTCATTTTATTGGCCACAATCTCACTGGGCCTGTTAGCCCATTATTAAGTATGTTGGGCCTCAACCAGATATACATGGGCCTATTTAGGCCCGATTTCCCAATTTAATGGGCTTAATAGGCCCAATTCACAACCCGATTAAGAATAATGGGCCGCTGAAGCCCATTCACTTTGGAATTCTGCTTGTTCGTGGCGCATTTTAAATATTTTGGGCCTCAACTGGAAATATTTTGAGTTTGTGTTGGCCCAATCAGCCGACTCATTTTATAGCAACAAGCTCACGGGCCTGTTACCTCGTTAGTAAGCACTTCGGGCCTTAAGTAGAAAATACATGGGCCGTGCGGCCAGATGGATTACAATTTAATTTAATGGGCTTATAGGCCCAATTTCAGTACAATTTCTATCAAAGGTAAATTGTATTTAATTTACTTTTTCTTTACAAAATATGACTAGTGTTGTTGAAAATAAACTTACCAATCCACTCCAAATCGTATATCAAGATCAAAATGTTAAATTTCGTATAAGAAAAATTTTCCTGAAAGAACAGCAGGATGCACAAATGATTCTCAGTGCTCCAATATCTTTATCTTTTCAAGACAATTTTGCATGTGCTTAGTAACATCATCTGAAAGACGGTTTCCAACCACAAGCTTGTACTGTTGAAATTTAGCTTCATCACACTTCAAAGCAGCATTTTTGCAAGCCTTAATACTCCCTGGTATACGAGCACATCAAAAACAAAGACCACTAGTTACATATCACAATTAGCAATATACATGATCAGAATAAAATTTAACACTATCATCATTGACTATATGGTAACATTGCAATTAGATTTCAGTTTAGACATCACAATATATAAATTTGAGTACAACACGAAAAATCTGGCTAAGTTTGGATTAATATACGATTTAAGGATTATTTTCTTGAGTCCTTACACCAACAATACCTCGCTTAATTCTTTGTCAGCATTGTTTATCACCCTCCCTTTTTAGTTTCCCATTTTTGGTATAAGCCCATTCATATCAAACATGGTAGTTGAATAAAAATTTTGATAGTATAGGCTTAATAGTCTATTTTATTTTAACTTTGGCCTGATACCTGTTATGAATTTTAATAAATAGGAAATTTTGATACTAAAAGAGTATTAATAAATTTGAGTATTTTGCTATTTTCATCTAGGAAAGAAAAAACATGAAAGTGCAAATTGTGGACATTACAATTTATCCATGACTATGATGCCAAGACGTGCCAGTGAGATGAGGAAAAAAAGGGAGGATGGACATTCTTCTTGTGAAGCTGGGGGTAGCATATGGAAGAAAATTTGAGATATGACAATTGATGTGGTTTAAAGGAACATTGTATGCCAACAGTACACCATCATGGAAGGTCAAATATATTTAAGTTTTAAGAGAGACAAAAATTTAACAAGCATGCAGGACCAAACTAGAAAAACATTTGGGAGACCAGAGAATAGTAAAACGGCAACCAGTAATTCTAAATCTTTTTAACGATATCACTCTAAATTGGAAAGAATAGAGGAAAAAGATCCACAAATGGCCCAAGTAAAATTAAGATAACATTTTTGGCAAAGCTCTCTCTGTTGCAATCAATCTCATTTTCTTTTTATATTTCTCTCCTCTTTGAATTAATTTCGCATTTGATTTTGTGGTCATTGATCTTTTGGGTTGAACTTCATGAGGATGAAATTCGGTTTGGATGATTCTATGATGCTAATGATAGCTTGATGTGCGTTCAGATGGGAAAGGATACAGACAGGAGCTTGGGTATTGGGAGGTAGTTGTTAGAGGCAGAGGAGGTTGGTTTTATGCTGTTTTTCCTTCTTCATTAGAGAGGGGGAAACGGTTTTTTTTATTTTATCAGGTGTTCCTTGTCAAGTATTTACAGGGAACCTAGCAAATACAAAGTAGAGAAACTTTGCGGTTCATCTTCCCACTTATAGAGGGTGTTGGAACGCTTCATTTTCCCACTTATTTCTTTAACTTCACAAAATCAATCAAAAGGTAGTCAACAAGTGCCTGGAATCTTATCTACGGTGTGTATCTAGTGCAATTCCTCACTCCTGGGCTCATTGGCTATCGACAGCGGAGTTTGTACAATACCACGCCACACTCCATTATTAACATGACCCCTTTTGAAGCCCTTTATGG
>CAOGCB010086293.1:0-12246 GCA_948266635.1 Cnidoscolus chayamansa
CTTTTCATAACTGATTTTAATTTATTATTATATGGATAAAATTCTATTATTTTAATATGCTTTCCAAGAAATTACTTCAAAATTTTAATGAGAATTATTTATAACTTTAAACATTAAAATAAAATTATATTAGTTAATATATAACAATTCTTTTTATACAATTTCTTCTTTATAAAATTTACTAACAAATTTGGAATTTTAATAAATCATAAATCTTATTTATATTTACATTTTTTTTTGTTTTCTATCCAATTATATGTTTTTTTATATAATTTTTGGAGTCTTAGAGTCAATACATAAACTAATTTTCAATTGTATTACAATTAAATTTTATTTAATAATTTTCTTTTTTATATAAAATTACTATAAAATTAATAAAAATATTAATAAAATTTAACAATTAAATTATAAAAAAAATAATTATAAAATATGTTATTATTGTTTATTTATTAATTATTTATTAATAAAATAGCATAGATATAGTTTTATTTTTTTTTATAAGTGAATTAAATTAAAACTGTATAAAAAAAATTGATATATTAGTTTTTTTTTTATTAATGTAGTTGTTCATCTATTATCAACTTATATTTATTTTAATTTATAATATTTATATAATTTTTTAATAATTAATAAAATTATTCTAATAATTAATTATTTAATTAAATATATATTTAAAATAAAAAATAAATAATTATTTAAATAACTTATAGTTTTCAATTAACTTCATTAACTAAAAAATATAAGTTTTTGTAATAATTAAATTATAAAATTAGTTATTATTTTTAAAATAATAATATAATATTTTTTAATTTGATAAAAATAAAATAATTATTAATATTATCACCCATCAGTGACTATGATAGCATCTCTTTTACCCCAACTTTAGTATTACATATTTATTATTAACATTAATACGTCTATTAATAAAATTTACATAAATTATTAATATAAATTTTTATTTTATTTTATTTATTTTATATTATTTTATTGATATTTAAATAAAATTAAAAGGATTTATAAAAATTTGTAACAAAAATTCTTTATTTTATATTATTTTAATTATTTTAATAATAATTAAATATAATTAATAGAATTTACAGAAATTATTAATAAAATTGATAATTATATGTTATTTATCTTATATTACTTTTTATGATAATTCAATAAAATTGATAAAATTTGTAAAGATTAATAATAATTTGATAAAATTGATAAAATTTATTGAAATTATTAGCATAAATTATTTATTTTATATTATTCATCTCATTATTTTATTAATAATTAGATAAAATTGATAAAATTTAAATTATTTATCTTATGTTATTTATTTTATATTATTTTAATGATAATTAGATAAAATTAATAGAATATATAAAAATTATTTATATTTATGATTATTATAATATTTAGTAATTATATATTTATTTTATTTATAATTTAAATTATTTTATAATATTTATATAAATTTTAATAAATAAATATTTTTTCATTAATAATTAATTATGTAATTGAATATAACATTAAAAATATAAAATAATTATTTAAATAGTTAATAGTGTTTAAATTAATAATTTATTATTTAATTATATTTATAATTATTAAATAAAATGTTACATATAATTTTAAATATAAAAAATATTATAACAGTAAATTAAAATAAATAAATAAATTATATAAAATTATATAAAAAATTTAAAATTAATAAAAATATAAATATAAGATATAATTAAATATATTTTAGATATAATAAATTTATATAATAGAATAAATTTTTAATACTGATAAAAATAATAAATTTTGAATATAAATAAATTGATATAATAAAATAAATTATAGATATAATAAATTGATATAATATTTTCATATATAAAATCAATTTAATAGATCTTCTATCTGTAATGATTTTCAATTCGAATATAATTTATAATTTGAGTATAATCTGTAATTCGAGTATAATCTGTAATTCGAGTATGATATATAATTCGAGTATGATATATAATGATCTACAACAATCTGTAATTCGAGTATAATCTGTCATTATAATCTGTAATTATTTACGAAATAAAAAATAAAAATATTTTAATTTGTTTAGATGCTAAAAAAATAAAAACAATAAATGCATTTAAATTCTTATATAGTACATTTTATAAAGTTTAAATATGATTAGGGGAATAAAATTATATTTAAAATAAATTATAAAATATTATATAATATAAAATATGTAATTTCAATTATATAAATAATATTATAGTATTTGATTTTTTAATAAAATTAAAATATTATATATATAAAACACCATACGAAATCAAATATATTATATTATCAATTAATTAGTTGAATTTAACCATAATTTTATTATAGTTATATTATTATACACAAAAATTTTAAAATTTATTAAATTTTAAAATTTAAAATTAATTTAAATATTATTAAAATAATATAATTACATATATATAATTTTATATATGATTTTGAATGTAATAAAATAAAATAAATTTATGCTAATAATTGTAATTACATAGAAAAATTAATTTATAAAAATTATAATTAGTATAATTATTTATAAAAAAATTTTAAAAATTATTAAAATTTTAAAATTAACTTTAATAAAAAAAATCCAATAGTCAATAATAAATATGAAATAAATTTTAATTATATTTATGATAATTGGTATAAATTATTTTATATAATAGATTAGAAATAAAATTAATAAAATTTGTAGATATTATTAATATAAACTTTTTATTTTATTTTATTTTATAATTATTTATTAAAAAAATTAAAATTATAATAATAAATATATATATATATATATAAAAATAAAAAAAGGAAGGGATATTTTGGAAATATTTCCCATTTAGAAGTAGTATAAATATATTCTTTTTAAATAATTTTTAAATATATTATAGTTATAATATATAATTTTATTATATAATAAAATTTGGTATATATATATATATATAGTTAATAAATTTTTTATTAATAATTTATTATTTAATTGAATGTATTGTAATTATATCAAACAACTAAAATTAAAAAGTTATCTAAATATTTGATAAAATCTTTAATTATATTATTAAAGTAACTTAACAAACTTGAAAATACATTTTTATTTAATAATTTAACCACAAAATTAATTATTATTTTTAAAATAAAAATATAATATAATATATTTAAATATTAGTCTCTTTTTTCTTTTACCTTTGGAGGGTAAAATCACTTTGTTTATAACGTTTTTAATATTTTTGTTAGTATGATCTGATTTAATAAATACTTTGTAGTTGATATTAATATTTTTTATGATAGTGCAACATATAATTGTCTATTGGAAAATATATTATGTGATAAATACACACAAATATTTGATATTATTTAGCCCTAAGCTCTGATTATTATCATTACAAAACATAGACAAATTGAAAATTGTTTTCTATTGAAATGTAATTGGTATTCTTCATTTTATGTGAGTAATAACAATATTCTTGGTAAAAATACTTGCTTTTTAGCATGTTGTCCTATAGTAACTTTTATCTGAATTACATTATTACCAATTTTTTTATACATTATTTTAGTCTCATTACATAAGTCATTTGATGTTTCCTAGTTCTTTAGGAGTATTATTAGACAATTCATTTTTAGTTCAAGCCTATGGGAAGATAATCACTTCGGTAACAAATTATTGATAAATTCCTCTTGATAATGTTATTTATGTCATTAATCGCTTTATCATAATTGTTGTAGACATTACTTTTATTAAGAAGCATATCTATCATTTTTTGATTTAATGTGTTCACATATTCATTTTTTTATTGCCAATATCGCTCGACTTGTCTTATATTGTGTTTCTTTACAATCTAGAGATGACTTCAGTAATCTTTGTTCTAAATTTGTCGAGGCATTATTTCTATGGAATAAGATGTGAGATCTTGACAAATCATAAGAGCCTCCAATATATCTTGAGTAAGAAGGAATTAAATTTGAGGCAAAAAGGTGGGTAGAGCTACTTAGTGACTATGATTGTAGGATTCAGTATCATCTAGATAAAGCAAATGTTGTTGCAGATGTGCTTAGCCAGAAGCCATAGGGCAATCACGTTCACATATCTATGGAAAGAAGAATAGTAGTCAAGGAGTTAACAAGTTGGTCAATCGAGAGGCTTCACAGAAAATGGTGAAGTCCTTCCCACTCTTAGGTAAGGCCAACACTGGTGTTGAGGTCAACCTTTACTTCAATTTCTAAAAGCTTTCCTCACACTGTTCTGACCACACAAACTTTTGATTCTTCTGAGTCAACCTAGTCATATGAGCAACAATCTTGGAGAAATCTTACACAAATCTCTTGTAGTAACTAGTCAAATCCAAAAACGCTCTTGATTTATGTCACTGTAGTAGATGTAAGCCAATCTTCCACCAAAGGGATCAACCTCTATGCCTTTTTCTGACACCACATGTCCCAAAAAAGAGATGCTCCTTAACTAGAACTCATATTTGGAGAACTTTGCATACAACCTGTATTCTCTCAAAGTCTTTAATACTCTCCTTAGATGCTGGGCATGTTCTTTTGAGTTTTTGGAATACACTAGATTGTCATCAATAAAGACAATCATAAAGTGATACAAAAAAAGGCCTAAATGCTCTATTTATGAGGTCCATAAATGCCGCAGGGGTGTTGGTCAACTCGAAAGGCATCACTAGGAAGCTAAGACAACATTAAGAACTAGATATAAGTGAATACATGTACTGGTGCAGTGGAGCCTCATATTGGTGCTCTTGATAAGGAAGCTGCCCTTTATCTCTTCCTTTGCCTCTTTCCTATGAAGTGGCTACTGGGATCGGTCTAACAGTCGATTAGGCTATACTACCTGAAGCTTTTTGTTGAGTCGGTACCATTCTATTGGCATTGATACACTTTCTAGACATATATCCCTCTTGTTCACATTTTTGGCAAGCATTGGTCACTTGCAAGGACCCTTGTGTGGCTTGCCCCATCTGACACATCCTGAACTTATCACAACTAGAATTGTAGTCACTGCCCATACCTAGTCCAAATGGTTCCAAAACTTATTCTTCTTAGACTTTTTAGGGAGCTTGTTTCATTCTTATCTCTAGAAGATGTAGTTGTAAAAGAAGAGAAGTCAAACCTCTTTGTATCTGTGGCTCTAGGGACGACAACTGCTCTTGTTATGTAAATCGAGGTGACACTATACCTCCAATGATTGCACTTGCTTCCATCTTCCTTCCAAAATCAACTATCGTATGGAAGCTCTCTCTCTTTACTACTAGGAGGGGAGAGGAATACTTATTGTGAAGCCTCATGGCATATCTTGATGTGGAACCTTAAGATCAATGACAATTCTTAGAACCCTTGATCAAACTTTGAATCAACAAATTGAAACAACCAACAATCCAATCAATTTGTTCTTACACCTAAGAACACAACCCTAAAGAACTTAAAGAAAAACCAAGAATCCCTTTAAACCCAATCAAATTAAGGTGCTAAAAAACATAAGAAATAGAAATTGAACTTGGGTAGCAATTAAATAATCAACCACAACACAAACAACACCTTATGCGTAAAGATAAAAGAAAGCTAAAGAACTCTCTTTGAAGAAAAAAAAAAACTCTTAGGTGTTGCCAAAGGCAATTCTTGTATACGTTTTTTTATGGCTTTAAGAGAATGTGTATGGCTTGAGAAATTCAAATAAGAGTGGCTAAGGTTTTGTCCTCCTTTTTAAGTGGTCAAATTTAGGATGCTTAAACTTGGTAAGAGGGTTGACATAATTAAATAGGAAAAAATGTCCTCCCAATCATTCATGATTGCCTCCTTAACACAGGAGATTTTGAAACTTCCAAAATTATGATTTTCTCCTTAAAACTCCTATTACTATGAAGAAGACCCCAAGTTATCACCTTGGTTGAATGGGACTTGTGCTCATCTTTCTCCTTTCTTTATTATTTTGATTCGAATTTGACCTTAAAATATTCAGGAATTATAATAGCCTGATTTCCTGACCTGCTACTAGTACCACCCGAAATTCCAATAAGCCTTATATTACATTTCATTTACATTTTTCTATTCATTTTCGTTGCATTGGCATTTTCATTTCACATGAATTTTTTATTTAACATAAACATTCATTACTTGTACTTTAACATATTCATGTGCATTAACATGTAAAATAGATCTCACGTAACATAATGGACTAAGGCACATAAACCATGTGAGGAATAATTAAATTTCGTACTTAAAAGTGTCATCCATATCCTATAACATTATTAAATAATATAATTGCCTTAATCATAGAACATTTAACATTTTCATCCATAATGTTATAAATGAGATCAAATCTTAAATAAACATAACATTTGTTACATTAACATTTTTAACTTAAAAATATAATAACGTTTAAGCATTTTCTAAGGGCAACTATACAATAGTACATGACACGTCCATTCTATCTTGATGTCTTAGTACTACTGAACAACGTGTGAAAAATGGTATGGGGAAGAGAGAATGGGCAATAAACATAAAAAATGATAAGATATTTGAATAACTTACAGAGCAGATACATAAAAACATACATAAAATATTATTTTTGTGCTTGTGTATGCATCACCTTTAGACATTTCATATAAGATAATATTATCACTAAGATCCTAAATAGTTCTAATTAGCAAGTCATCTTCCAAGAACTACCAATACCCGACCTGCCATTTCCTGTAGGTATTTTATATAGCATACACTTTCCATGGGACTTCCAAGGGACATTTCTGAAGGGTCATTTTGAAGGGTCCATAACATAACACAAACATAAGGGGATCTTGGGTCATTAAATATTACCGTTCATAGACCATGTAATAATGCAATACATTATATCTCGTGCAACTAATGGAACATTCTAAGCATTATGATGCGTGATCATGCTGTAAACATCCATTGAATTTCTATATCATAAAATATTTGAGTTTATTTCTACTCACCTAGTAAATGTGTGTAAATGAATACCTCATCCTTTTTGTACTGTCCTTGATTTTCTTGGTCTAGTTATGTATGATCGACATAGGATGAGAGACTAACTATAGCTTATTTATATACTGTAAAAACATTCCTCTAACTCCTCACATAGCATAACATCAATTCATACTTAATAACTTAGATAAGAGTTACTATTCAAATCTATTGGTACTATGTTTCAGAGACAAAGGGTACAAGATGAACCCTTTTATAAACCATTCGGCTTCCGAGTCATTTTCCTTACTTAGCTGAGCGATACCATACTAGTATCCCTCAGTACCACACTATAACTTTAACATGCCATAGTAGCATCATTCGGTTACCACCATAGTAACATCATTCGGTTACCGAACTATGTATCTAGCCAAATGATGTCTTGGTGACATCCTTTGACTATCGAGTTATTTTCCTTTGACTTAGTCAAACGATGTCTTTGTAACATCCTTTAATTATCCAATTATATCCTTTATTAAGCCAATAAATATATCAGTAGCATTCTTCGGCTACCCATTTATGACTCAGTCAGAAGCTTAGTTCCGATGGCTGAACTATTATTCCAACTACCCGAAATTAAGTTTTTCCCAAAAGGTAAAAAACTAGCTTCTAAACATTTCCGGTTTCTATAACCTGTTAAATTCACATTTTAACCTCAAAAACATTCTATTACTTATTTAATCAATATATAACCTTAACAACATCACATCACAACACAACCTTAACATCATATATAAGCATTTAACATCACATACAAATATTTTTGTTCATCATCAACCCATAACCTGCATTTTCACACATTTACTTTCAAACATCACAAGTTGCTGCTGATTCAGCATGCAACAACAAATGTGACATTATCCAACATCAATATATACAATTTCATAACATTTAACTTTAAAACAATATGCATTAATTCAAATCATCATAATCAGGATTATTATCCGAAAACATCAACATTCTCATTAATTTATCATCTTTTACATCATTTTCATCTTGCATGTACTTAAATCAACCCATTACCCCAAAACAAGTTAGGAAGAGGCTAATTAACATGTTTCAAGAGGCAATCGGTGCAAAGGGAGCTTGAAACCTTCAAGGTCCTGCCGTTTCTCTTTGTTTAATGGTTCTGCCTTAATATTTATGCCACTTTTTTTGTGGGATTCTCCTACTTCCTTAGTGAGTCCTCATTCTATCTAAGTTTATAAATATGAGAAATGCAATTCTATACTGCTTAAATGTTTATTTGTTTCCTTTCTCACTTCCAACACTAGGTTCTTTAAAAGAGAAAGAGTTTTGTGTTTCCAAAACTCTATTCATTATGGCTCTCTCACTTTTATAGTGATACTGGCTTGATTTTTGGGTCGGGAATCAAAACCTTTAGTTTGATTGCTGTAGCTATATTCTTGTGCACTTTGCTTAATTACTCTTTTAATCCCTTTAAGTTTTACTTCTGCATTTTGACTCTTAACCATTTTTTTAAAATTACATTTTAGAGCCAATTCACTATTTCAACCTGGTTTCCAAATATTCTCTGAATATTCTAATAAGAAATTCATATTCTAACATCGAGAAAAGTGTCGAGTGTTACATACTTCCCCCCTTTAAGAACATTCATCCCTAAATGTTCATCACATTAACATTATCATAATTTATAGCATACATATAACACATAACACATAACATATAACAAATTATCATATTATATACATAACATAACATCTTTACTTCACATCGTACATAGAGGAAGTATTTCCTAATACACTCTTCAAATATGAAATAGGTAAAGGTATTACTAAACCATGAATTCTCTTATCTTCCAAGTACATTCTTTAACATTATAGTGGTTGTACAATACTTTAACCATGGGTATCTCCTTGTTCTAAAATATCTTGATTTGTGTATCAAGAATCCACTCATGTTGCTCCACATAGGTGAGATTCTCTAAAATCTCGAATTCTAGTTCTCTGGAGCCTTTTTTGGATATGATACATGCTTCCTCAGCATTGATATGTGGAACAATGAGTGAATTCTTTCCATAAAATCAGGTAAATCGACCTTGTAGGTAACACACTAATCTTCTGTATTATCTCATATGGTTCGATGTACCAGGAGCTAACTTACCCTTCTTCCCAAAACGAACCACCCCTTTCATTGGAGATAAATGCAATAAAACCATATATCTCTCCTAAAACACTTAACTGCTTTCGCTTGACATCAGCATAACTCTTTTGCCAGTTAACAGCAGTTTTGATTCTTTCCTAAATTATGGGAACCATTATATTGATAATCTCCACAATCTCGACTCTAGCCAACGCCCGTTCTCTGAATTTCTCCCAACATATTGGAGATATACACTTCTTTCCATATAATGCCTTATATGGAGCCATTCCGATGCTTGAATGGTAGCTGTTGTTGTAAGCAAACTCCACCAATGGCAGATGTTGTTTCCATGAACCACCAAAATCTAGAACATACATTCGAAGCATATCCTCTATTATCTTAATGGTCTTCTTTGATTGTCCATCTATTTGTGGATGAAAAACTATGCTAAAATCTAACCATGCCCTTATAGCATTTTTCATACTTCTCTAGAACTGCGAGGTAAACTAGGATCCTCTATTAGAAACTATAAACACTGGCATACCGTGTAGTCTGACAATCTCCTTCATATATATTGATGCTAGTCTAAAAATGGAGTACCTGGTCCTAATTGGTATGAAGTGTGCCAAATTCATCAGTTTATCCACCCTGACTCAGATTGAGTCACATTTGTTGGAGCTAGTCAGTAACGCCACAATAAAGTCTATAGAGATGTGCTACTACTTTCATTATGGAATTGGCAGTGAGTTTAACATCTATGCTAGCTTTTTGGTGCACTAACTTTATGCTCTAACAAACCTCCAACTTTCCAAAGGGTCATTTTTGAAGGGTCATTCCTAAAGGTCCATAACATAACATAAACATAAGGGGATCTTGGGTCATTTAACATTACCATTCATAGATCATGTAATAATGCAATGTGTCATATCTTGTGCAACTAATGAAACATCCTAAACATTATGATGTGTGATCATGTTGTAAACATCCGTTGAATTTTATGTATCATATAACACTTGAGTTTATATCTACTCACCTGGTAAATGTCTGTAGACAAATACCTCATCCTATCAGTGTCATCCCTGATTTCCTTGGTCCGGTTCTGTATGACGGACTTAGGATGAGAGACTAACTATAGAATATTTATATACTGTAAAAATATTTCCATGATTTCCCACATAGCATAATATCAATTCATACTTAATAACTTAGATAAGAGTTACTATCCAAATCTATTGGTATTATGGTTTGGAGTCGAAGAGTACAGGATGAACCAGTAAATCATTCGGCTTCCGAGTAGTTTCCCTTAATTTGCCAAGTGATACCATACTAGTATCCCTCAGTACCGAACTATAACTTTAAGCAAACAATGTCTCAGTAGCATCCTTCAGTTATCGATTTATGTATCTAGCAGAACGATGTCTTGGTGACATCCTTCGACTACCGAGTTATTTTCCTTTAACTTAGTCAAACAATGTCTTAGTAACATCCTTTAACTATCCAATTATATCTTTTACCGAGCCAATAAATACCTCAGTAGTATCCTTCGACTACCCATTTATGACTCGGTCAGAAGCTTAGTTCCGATGGCGAAACGGCTCTTTCGACTATCAAAAACTTGATTTTCTCAAAAGGTAAAAAACTAATTTCTTACCATTTCTAGTTTGCATAACTTGTTAAATTTATTTTTTAACCTCAAAACACATTCTATTACCTATTTCATCAATATATAGCCTCAACAACATCATCAACACGACCTTAACATCACATATAAATATTTAACATCACATATAAATTTTTTTTGTTCATTACCAACCCGTAACCTGCATTTTCATAAATTTACTTTCAAACATCACAAGTTGCGAATTCAACATGCAACAGCGAATGTGATGTTATCCAACATCAATCTACACAATTCATAACATTTAACTTAAACAAAATATGCATTAACTCAAATCATCATAATTGGGATTCTTACCCAAAAACATTAACATTCTCATCAATTTATCATCTTTTACTTCATTTCCATTTTGCATGTACTTAAAACCAATCCATTACCCCAAAACAAGTTAGAAAGAGGCTAAATGACCTGCTTCAAGAGGCAATTAGTGCAAGGGGAGCTTGAATCGTTTAAGGTCTCGATGTTTCTCTTTGCTCAGTGTTTCGGCCTCCTTATTTTCACCGCTCCTTTTGTGAGATTCTTCCACTTTTCTGGTGAATCCTCACTCTATCTAAGTTTCTAAATCTTCAAAATGTAGTTCTACTTTGCTTAAAAATTTTCTTTGTTTCCTTTCTCACTGCCGACATTAGGTTCTTTGAGAGAAAAAAAAAATTGCATTTTCAAAACTCTATTTCACAGTGGCCCTCTCACTTTTATAGTGAGAATGGCTCGTTTTTTATGTTGAGAACCAAATCTTGGTTTGGTTCTCAAACCTATATTCATGTGCACTTTTCTTAATTACTCTTTTAGTCCTTTTAAGTTTTACTTTTGCTTTTTGGCTCTTAATAATTTTTAAAATTATATTTTAGACTCAATTCACTATGTTAGTACGATTTCTAAATATTTTGACCAAAAATTCGAATGTCAACATAAAAAAAGTATTAAGTTTTACAAAAAATAGTATTGATACTGCACTACAATAGTAAAGGTTAGTGACGTATAGTGTTGACTCTAGCAAACTCCTATTGATATTTGCCTAAAATGATGAAAGACAAAATGAATATGGATTTTATCATTATAAAGATTTAGATTATCTAAATATTTGATCCTTGATTTTCTAATTATAAAGATTTAAATTATCTAAATATTTAATCCTTGATTTTCTAATTATAAAGATTTAGATTATCTAAATATCTTATCATTGATTTTCTCATTATAAATATTTGGATTATCTAAATATCTTTTCCTTGATTTTCTCATTATAAATATTTGGATTATCTAAATATCTAATATTTGATTTTCTAATTATAAAGATTTAGATTATCTAAATATTTAATCATTGATTTTATTATTATAAAGATTTGAATCCTTGAAGATTTTGCTATGACTAATCTACAATTCAATGCAGGATATGCAAGATTCTCTAATGACAGATTTTCTGTATAAACTTGATATATGCAAGATTGTCTAATAACATA
>CAOGCB010086339.1:0-32366 GCA_948266635.1 Cnidoscolus chayamansa
TGTAGTTTTTAGGCACTGTAGGCATTTTTCATGCTTTGTTTAATCAAAGCCTAGGCCTTGTACTCGTGATATTGTAATGATACCTTAATATTTCGGGGAGAAAAATCTCAAAAGATGGCTTGGTCCCATCGTTGCCACTAAAACATCCTCCAAATTGAAATAACAAAAAAAAAAAAAAATTATATATATCAGAAAAACATGCCTCCCGCACACAATCCAGGTAGATTTTACTTTTGATCCACTACTACATCAGAGAATAGACGCTAAAAAACTATAAGACAAAAATAAAAAATGTTTATAAAAAATCCCTGGCCTCAGGTTACCCAGCAAGGTCAGCGAAAAGGTAAAATATCAAGTGAAATCCTATTTCCTTCAAATATGGTCATGATTTAACTAAAAACTCATTCAATCAACTTCAGAATTGCAGCAAATGCATAAATATCACTTCCCTATACCAGTATTTGACTGGATTAACAATGACTTCTTATTGTCTCCATTTGAAATATTATTTAAACAAAAAAAGGGAAGGAATTTCAAGGGTGATGGACGCAGCAGATA
This sequence comes from Cnidoscolus chayamansa, assembly GCA_948266635.1. NCBI lineage: Eukaryota > Viridiplantae > Streptophyta > Magnoliopsida > Malpighiales > Euphorbiaceae > Cnidoscolus > Cnidoscolus chayamansa. Next base: position 559 of record CAOGCB010086339.1, read on the forward strand.
AATGTTTAAAATTGAACCATCAAATAAAGAATAAAAGATCAAGCTTCCACGTAGAATAGGCAAATGTTTAGCAAGATCGATGAGTGACCTACCCAATCAGTCTAGAGCAGCTAAGACTGCATCAACAACCTCCTGGGTGCTGCTCCGTCCTCCTAGATCTTTTGTCCTGTGCTGGCCCTCTGATATTACCCGTTTCACAGCAGTTTCTAATCTATCAGCAAATGAAGGGAACTGAAGATGTCTGAGCATCATTGCAGATGAGAGAAGCAGTGCCACTGGATTTGCTTTCTTCTGTTCCGCTATTTTCTCATTCCCCACATTTCCTGCCGAGGCACCTTGCTCAAAAATAGCGTGATCAGCTCCAACATTGCCTACATTTAAGTAACCACTATTAGCAAAAATTGATTAGAATCAACTGATGCAATTTTTTCTCGTCTCTCCTTTGTCTCTAGGGCTGAGCAAATGGTCGGTTCGATTTCGAATGGAACCGAACCGCTAAAACCGAATAGACTGAATTTTGAAATATATAAAACGAACTAAACCGAACAAAAAGAAGGACCTAATCAAATCAAACTGTAACCATTCAGTTTGGTTCGGTTCAAACTGATCTGTTTTTATCCTTATTGTATCCCAAAGGCTAGGGAGAAGAAGAAATCATCCCTCTATACACAACAGAACCCACCAAACACAAGTACACAACCAAATAACAAGGAGGGCATGCATGGCCATGGAAGACAAACGAATGGTCGTTGGATGGGAGGATGGTGAACAAAGAAGCAAGGACGAAGGAGAACAGAAGCAAGGACAAAGCGACTAGCGTCGGTGTCTCGATCTGGGTCTAGGCTGCAGCCTACATGTGGTATGCGTCTGAGTCTGGGTATGGCTCTGTGTCCATCGTCCTTTGTCTATCGTCCTTCGTCCATCGTTTGCCTTCTGGATCTACGTCTGGTCTATCGTTTGCCTTTCGTCGTCTGCCGTCTACCATCTCCTTCTGCCGTCTGGGGTCTAGGCCATCTGGCCATCTGACCATCTGGTCTACCGTTGAAGGAATGGAATTGGAGTGGTGATCGGTAGGGAATGAGGGTGTAAGGGTTGGCCGGCAAAGTTAACTTAACTTATTTGCAAAACGGTGTGTTTTATTTAATTTCGGCTCGGTTCTATGATTTTTTTCCATTTCAAACCGAACTAAACTAAAATCACCGAAATTTTTTAAAATTAAAACCGAATAGAACCAAAATTATTTAAAAACCGAACCAAATTACTAAATTAAATCGGTTCGGTCAGTATTTTTAGTTCAAACCAAATAGTGCTCAGCCCTATTTGTCCCTTTGGGAAGAGAAAGGAGTGGGAAGATGCGGTAGAGGGAACATTAGTAAAAGAAAATATCTAGCATTTCTCACTAATGATTTTTTTTCTCCTCTCCTTCCACACTCTGTTAATACGTAAAAATGACAAAGAAGAATATATATTATATTATTTATTTATTATTGAAATATACATATAATTAATAATATAACACAAAATTTTAAATAAAATATAATTTATTTTTACATATACACATTTTTATCATATAACATAAACACTTTAACTGAATTAATTATTTTTATAAAATTTTATTTTTTATAAATAAAAAATAAAAGAATTTATTGATTTACAAAATTAATTTAAATAGTCTCTGAAAATAGATATGATAGAAAATGCAGCGGATAGGTATACTGTAAGCTACAGGCTACTTTTTAAATTATTTACCAAATACATAGATTAGTTGTTTAGGCATATATCAGCTATAATTTGTGTTGAAAAGTTAAACCTAACACCCCTAAATTAAGAGAGTTAATATATATGCCTCTTCTAATGTTCAAATTCAATAAATGTCGACTCTTACTAATCCATAATAGAGTTCTTGAAGAGTTTGAATTGTTAGATGAATGAATACCATAGTAATGAACAATTGAGAAGAACATAGTATCTTCCCATCATGGACAAAAATTTCCTTGGACTTGCAAGACATACAAGGTGCTTCCAGCATCAAGATCTAGGCACGTGTTTGTCAAAGAGGCATGAGAAAACTTTTATGAATGCATCATCTGAAAAACCAAATATTCCCAAGTAATAAGCATTTTATATCTGAGCTTAAAATTTCAGTTGGAATATAGGTTGAGCCAGACGGGTTGCAACCAAATTCTCAACCAAATTGCCCAATTTGGTTTCCAATTTTAGACACCAAAACTGTGAACAAATATAGAAGAAAAACCAATTTTATCAATTGAACAGCCAAACGGGTAGCGTGCAACTTTGTTTGGTTTTAATCCATATTCTCTCTAAAGTGAACAGTTCTAAGTCAAGCCCCTACAATCACATCAGCTACATTAAATGAAGTTCCCAATTTCAACAAGAAGAAAATCCAGCATAAAAATAATCTCAAAATACAAAAAGTAGCAAAACACAAATATGAAATAGGTTATGTATGCATATGTTGAAAAAGGAACCATATAGCGGACCCCAACAAGTTTGGAATTAACGCTTAGTTGTTGTTTTTGTATTACTGATAACCATAAACCCTTATACACTAATAATCAATTAAAAAAAAAGCATCAATGAACTGTAAACTCACATGCAATTGGAAACCCCAATTCTGTATACGTTCACAATTCAAAAACACACACAAAACAAAAGAGGATTACACCTACTATTAGATGGCAAACAAAAAAATATCGTGATAGTAAACATAGAGATTTTTCATTCGAACTGCCAAAGAATTTTCCAATTTGGGACCTGATTTGAGGAATGATGACATGTTTTTTTCTCCCTTGACAGCTCAAAATGATGACAAAGATCCTTTTTTTTTTTTTTTGAAAAAGAAATTGAACATGAAGTGGAAACAAATACTGAAAGAAAAAAAGAAGAGCATACAGAATGTAAGCCTCAAAGTTTAGCCTGTCTTTGAAAGAAATATCTACCTTAGGAATTTAATTCAAAGGTGTTTGTCGATTGGAAAAAAAAAAAGCGAGAAACAAGGAAGCAAGGTTTCTATAATGAGTATGTTTTATTATTTAGTACCCCAATGTAGATAGGGTTCATGTGGGTTTCAAACTTTAAGACCAAGGATGACCTACAAACTCAGTCCTCTCTCATTTTAACTGGAAAAGCTATGCAACACTCTTAAAGTCCATTCAATCTGACCCAGGTCCAGGCTCATTCAGTTTCTCAGGGTTGGTGTAAAGCTCAATTTTTACAATGGCCAATAGCTGGCATCCCAACATCAAAATTGAAGACAAATTTCTTGTAGAAGATAATTCAACAATATTGCAGCCCTATGAGGCTCTTAGATAAGCAAAGATTATCAAATTTATCTGGTTAATCAAAAAACAAAAGTTCGTAAGCAGCAGACCTGAACACACTCTAAAATCAGCCATTTAAGTAATTTTACGGAGAACAGATACCAAACAAATTTTAGTAAAATTAAGCTTTATTGAGATGACTCAAGAATCATCATCAGGCATTAAATAAAGAAACTTGCATGAAATATATATTATTCAAGTTAGTTTCTCACTGCCAACTTTTTGCTGTTTTTCTGTCACTTATTCCAAACCTGCAGAAGATATAAGCAACAAGAAGTTCGAAGACAATAAAATATTCAAGATTACCTCCTGGCATAACTCCTGTACCGCCAGCAATACCTGCAGCAGTATTTGCAACAAGATTGCCATAAAGATTAGGTGTTACCTGCAAAATTTTATATCAGCCTCATCAGATAAAATGAGCTTCTACCCTACTATCCCAATACTTAAACCATGGAGACTAAATAGTTAGATATGAAGCAGAAGCCAATTATTGAAACCAAACAAAACCAGCAATAAACAACAAGGGTTCTTATGCCCACCAATTGGTACTTCACTATTTGAACGATTTACTGCATTCACAATGATAAATTTTTATATCCTTCTCATGTCATCTCATTCTTGCCTTATGATGGTCCATGAAAAACCTCTTCGAGAGTGATGCAGCTAAAATCCACAATTCTAAATACAGATCCACTCTACGAGCATTTTTAGTGAACTAAAACACAAACTTATATGGCTCTGCATTAAGAAAAATTGGGATCTTTGGCAGATATTGTCAGTCTTTGGAGCTCTATGAACAGTATCCATAAACAATAAAAGACTCGTTTCTTTTCATTTGTAAGTGCTTTTATTTTTTGAAACTTGTAAAGAAATTATATTCTCAGAACAATCTATATTGTTTTATTAAAGCAACAAAAAGGAGATACAAGTAGAATTTTAACATACCCTAACTCTCCAAGGAAAAGTTCAAATTTCTAGAATGGGCTCGACCACCATCTGATTTTGTTGAAAATATTTGTTGTCTTGATATATCCAAATTTATCCTCATCCTTGCATTAGTAAGATCAATGGACTTCTCTCATCAAGAACTGACTACAAATGCTTCTAATAGAAAGAAATTGTGCTTGCTGAAGATTGAGCTCCTAAACTACCTAGGATGACAGCACGTACGATGTTAGCCCACATATTTCATGAGAGATATTGCTGGGATCTGAAATCTAATGCCCAAGACATATTCCTCATTCTCTACAGTTTTTTATTGCGAGAATGAGAAATATTTTAAATATAGGTCTTCAGCTTATTCTTTCAAGCACATTGAGTTTCATTGGTTTCTCTATAACCTAATTCCTTTTTTATTAAAGCATGCGCATTAATACTTTTTTAAAGTTAAATATTAAATATAGGATCTGATTTTTGCACCAAAATAAGATTGAATTAGTTAAGCACGATAAATGTGCCATCAAATACATGGAGACATATGCAGGAAATAGGATATCAATAAGAAGCGACAACAGAATTGATTGAATGAATAATCAAATACCATGACATCAAACTGCTCTGGCTTTGAAACAAGTTGCATGCAGCAATTGTCCACAATAATTTCATTGTATTTGATTCCAGGATATTTTGTAGCGACCTCTCGACAAGACTCCAAGAACAGCCCATCTGCAAGCTTCATGATGTTTGCTTTGTGGACCGCAGTCACCTTCTTCCTGTTGTTCAGGTACGCATACTCAAATGCGTATTTCGCAATGCGCTCGGAGCAAAACTTTGTTATCACCTAACAAAATAGTAGTAATGAGATTTAAAAAATAGTAATAACAAAAACAAAAGAAAAGCCATTGCACTAGTTGCTTAATAGTAAAGCGACTACCACTTAACAAATGTTAGAAAATAAATAAATGAAGCAAAATTTCATAAAACAAAAAAGACAAATAAATTACTCAATCTAAGAACTAAGAAAAAAGATTAAGCACCAAAAAATAGCAATTAATCACAAATAATACCAAATACACTTCAAGAACGATAAAATCAAGCAAGAAACAAATAAATGGTTGGTAAGAGTACCTTGAGGCTTTCAACGACTCCAGGAACGACCTCATGCTCGAGGCCAGAGTACTCTCCCTCGGTATTCTCTCTAATCACAACAATATCCACGTTCTGGTGGCGCGTCGGCAGTCCGGGCAAATTGAAGCAATTGACAAGAGAAGCGTACAAATCAAGCTCCTTCCTCAGCTGCACGTTCAAAGAACTAACACCTCCTCCCATGGGAGTAGCCAGTCCTCCCTTCAAGCATACCTTATTCTTCTTAATCGATTCGATCACCTCCTCCGGAACCTTCTTCATATCACCGTGCACCTCATACCTTTCGAAGTAAACCGGCGCGTGCATCGCCTCCATCACTTGCTCTACGGCTCCTGTCACCAGGGGACCGATTCCGTCACCGGGAATAAGGGTTACAGCGCGAGGTGCACCGTCGCCAGGACGGGGCATGTAAGTGACCGATCGGCGAGAAGTGAATCTGGAGCATGGCGATAGATTATGCGACGAGGAGAGGAGCTTCTTTAGGACGGGAATGGATGATCGTCTGGCCATCGACTTCGGTTTTTTTTGTCTTTTATTCGGGTCGGAGTTTTCGCTTCGGTTGATTGTACGCTTATAATAAAGCGATCGGAGAACCCGTAGATATTTAGACGAGACGTTAACTAGTTACGAGTTATATAAAATATACTTTTTGGTTGAGAAATGTCTGACGGTGATTATTCCACCGCGCTTAAGACTACTGAAAGAATATCAGAGGAGCCAATAGGAAACGCCTTAGGCTGATAGTTAGACTGTTAGAGTGCGTCTTAAGATCTGATTGGATATTAGTCAAATAGGTCCTACTGGAGAAAAGTAGTTCTTCTATGGCGAAGACAAGACTGTACCCGTTCTTGGTCTGGTTTTGAGCCGGTTTCTCTAAAACGGGGACATGAAGTTCAATCATTCTTTAATTATTTGGTTCGAAATTTAATTTTATTTGATTTTAGTCCAATTTTGAAACGGTTTAGGTTTTTTCATTCTTTTCAATATGGTTGAATCTAATTTGGTATGATTTCAATTATTATTATTATTTTTTATTTTTACTAAGGAAGATATTTCCATTACATGAAATAAAATTACAAGACTAACAGGGATCTTAATAGCAGTCGCCAGTCAACGACCTTTTTAGGCTCAGAGGCAAAAATCATATTGGAGAATCAGAAATGTCGTAATAATTTGGATTATTTTTTTTTTATAATTAAAAATAATTGTAATTTATCTATATTTTTATCAAGGCCTAAAAGCATTTCAAATTTTATTTTAATGAACGAGTCGAAAAACTAAAGATGTTCAATTACTAAAATACCCTAAGGAAATTCAATATTCCAATTTCGGAAGGAAGATTATAATGTATCCAAATATGAAATAAGAGAACTGTGCAAGTGCACTTGCTCAGCGAACGAGAAGGGCGAGGGCGTGTGGAAACGGCGACGTCTTCTATTGGTCCCTCGCGCAAGGTTGGCAGCGTCAGATCCAATCATCGTATATTTTCGGTGATGATCCTAGTTGAATTCCTTAATCCAAACTGAATAATTATTGGGGATTTAAAGTTTTAGATCTCCCATTCGGCGGTAATTAAGAAGGTATTGGCGCTGCGCTTCCTTTTCAGATCGATATATTGGTCTGTCGTTGTGATGTATTGTACGGATTGGGATCTGCTCTGTTCTTTAGCTGTTGAAGTTTCTTGGATTTTATGAATTGTCATTTGGCTGCGTTTCAGTTTCAATTTAAATTTTACAAAAAATGGGTGAGGTGACTTCAATTTGCTCAATTCAATTACGAAGATAACCGGTGTGTCTATGAAGTTACGTAGATAGTTAACTTTTATTTTGGAGAAGTTCAAGAATTGCATGTCTTTGTTTTGTTATACGTCTCCTTTGTTAAGTTTCTACAAATTTTATTTATACTTTGACTTGTCTGTTTTGTTATTGTTTTGTTTGGCTTCCTTCGCGCCATGCAGTGAAATATGCGGTTCTTGTTTTTTATAGTCAGTTTTATGTTTCTTTGTTTAGATCTTTCACATTTTTTGTCAGATAAGAGTTTAGAAGTTTAGAAGCAGTGTGATTCCCAAAGATTGCAACAATGTCAATGGAGGAAGGCAATGTTGGTGAAGTGTCCGAAATTCACATGGAATGTCCTTCCGTAAATCCTGAGAAACAGTTATCTCACACCCGCCATGGAGGTAATGGGAATCTTGCCAAAGAAAATGGATTGCGTGATGAGAGTCCGTTGACAGAGACTGCCCATGAGCAGCTTGTACAAATGGTTATTGAGCTAAAGCTTCAGAATGATTTCTTGAAGTCTAAATTTGAGGGTTTGAAAGATCTACGGTCAGCGGATGATGAATCTCAACAAAGGACAGAAGCAAGTGATAAAAGAACTGGGGAGTCTGCTGATATGCAGGAGCTCCATAAAAGAATTGAATCTTTGAGTAGAGAACTTCACGAAGAAAAACAAACAAGAGGTGCAGCAGAGGAGGCTTTGATGCATCTTCGTGAGGCACACTCTGCAGCTGATGCAAAAGCACAACAGCTCTCAGCGAAGCTTGCTGAAGGTCAGATTTTGTCTGTTTATCTGCAGGCTTTAATACTTATGTTCCAGAGAGATCTTGTTTAATTTTTCTATATTGAAGTACAGTTTATGATGTTGCTTATATTTATATTTCAACCCGTCAAAATTATTGATGACACTATAAAATTGTAATCATATTTATAGATACATCTTATAATTTTGGTGAAACAAATATCTATCTGTAGGCAAGAGTTTTAATCTGGTTTGCCTAGTGAAAATCTTAAAGGAAAAAAAATAAAAGAAATGAGTTATTGTAATTCCTTGATGTTCTTGTTTAGTTTGAGGAATAATTGCACTATCCTTTTATGACACAACTCTGAATACATAGCCTGGTTTCTTTGGGTAGCTCAACAGAAATTAGATCAAGAAATAAAAGAGCGTGAAGAGAAGTACTCTGAACTTGATTCCAAATTTCAAAGGCTTCATAAAAGAGCAAAACAGCGTATTCAAGAGGTTCAGAAGGTAAATTATGTCTCTGGTTCATCTTTTTTGCACACATTCTTTATGATTTTTTTAGTATGTTTGCGCTAAACTATCATTTATGAAGGAAAAGAAAAGAAGGATATGCAATGTTATCTTTCCAAATCAAAATGTTAAAATATGGTTGAGTTGACATTGAATAATGGAACATTTTACATCAGTTTTCTGCTATTTGTACATTTTTCATATTGTGACGGGTTCTATATTCATCTTGGAACAGTTCTAAAACACTGTTTATCAAACTGGCGTGCCCTTTGGTATTTGAGTTTGTGGACAAAAACATAAATGAAGAAAAGTGAGATTCCATTAAATTCAATGGAAAATGCTTCTTTAGAGTTTTTATGTTTTCTATTAAACTTTTTATTTTAATCATGATTATAGTCATTTGTTTCTTGATCAGAAAGCCCATGAAAAACTTTTCTGAATATGTTACTTCTCCATTTAGGGATGGCCATACCTCCCTCCATCTCCTTCCCCTCTTTTTCCCCTGAAAAATCTTTGATGTAACTACATAAAGCCAAACAGAAGGTTGAACCTTCACAACTGACAATGGAGTATAAGGATACTTCTTTGTGGTTGAAAACTGATCCAAATCACTCACTTAGAGGGATTAATAGACTATTAAGGGGAAAGGAAACTACATTATTTTTATTTTTTAATTTTGAGGAGGGCTAATTGTTTCTTCTCTACTTAAAAAAACTGATAGAAGCATATGCAGACATGCAGAAACTAAGTTCAAATATTGTTTGGAGGTTATCATTTCAGGAAAAAGATGATCTCGAAGCCCGGTTTCGGGATCTAAATGAAACGGCTGAGCGAGCATCATCACAGCAGTCAGCACTGAAACAAGAGCTAGAGCGCACAAGGCAACAGGCAAATGATGCATTAAAAGCAATGGATGCTGAGAGGCAACAATTACGAAGTGCAAACAATAAGTAAAAATCCAATTTCTGCTTGTTTGAATTAATCATTCCTTTTCCTAGATGCCCCCCCCCCCCCCCTCGCCCCCCGTGAAGAAAAAGAAAAACTGTAAATTAAGACCAGCTTGTTCACAATATCAGAATAGCGTGCCTGTTCATTGATTGCAAGCTGGTGAATCGCTGATTAAAGATAAATTTGGTGGAGAAAACTCTAGTTATTTATTATTTGATTTTTGCATGATTGAGCTGCAACTCCGATGAATTTTATCTTTCATTGGAGATCCCTACCTACTCTTCTATAGTTACCTAAAGGTCAGGGGAATCGGACTCACTCTCTTTTTGTTTCTGTGCCCACATGTTCAACCGAGGGTTTTTTTTCTCCCTTCTCTTGATAGCAGGGATTGAAGTTTTGTCGAGGTACTACTGATTTAATCTTGTCTGAATCTCTCAGAACCAAACAAAAACATGAGAGAGAGAGAGAGAGAGAGAGAGAGAGAGAGAGGGAGGGAGGGAGAGAGAGCTAAATTCCTTTCCTGACACTTTTTTGCTAAATGGAAGTGGACATGTTTGTTCATTTGGAACAGTTAAAATAAAAATGTAAAGAGAGTATGAACTACTGCAGCGAACTATTGCTGGCAATCTTGTTATTACTTGATAGTGATTAGTTATGCACCAACCATTATACAAGTGCATACTCAAGATAAGTAACTTTTCACATGCATTATATGCTCTTCACATCATTTTTTTTCTGATATAGTAACGTAGTTGTACAATTAAATGAAATTTTCATGTGTAGCATTTTTTCCATTTTGGTCTCTAAATAGTAACAATGTCACTGATAAACAGACTACGTGACAATATTGAGGAGTTGCGCCAATCATTTCAACCCAAAGAGAATGCTCTTGAGGCATTGCAACAGACACTTTCGGATAGAGAACAGGTGCTGAATGATATACTCCTCCTTGAAGTTTGCTTTTTCATTGCTCTCTCTCTCTGATTCTGTATGTGCATATATGTCTTTATGGGCCCTTTTGAACTTGTGGTAAACCTACTTTGTCTCTTACTGTTCATGGATTAGTTAATATCATGTCTTTTTGACTTCAGTTTCAAACCTCTCAAAGTCCTTCAACTTTTAAATAATTTAACATTAATCTTGCTCTCTTGGTTTGAGATCTTCAATGACTTGCTATCACTTCTACTTGTGAAATTTGAGATCCTGTTAATTATGTTTCACCTCCTATATCTTTTCCCTTTCCTGCTAAATGCATTTTTCCAATAAAAGTATTTCTGCAGCACCTATTTCATTCAAGTTATGAACAAATTAATTTTCTACTTTCTGTTAAATTGTCCAATAATACAGTCTACACCTTTTTTCTGTGCACTTGTGTTGGTAATATTCTTTTGTTTGTTCTCTATCTTGTCTATTAACTTGCTTTATTTTTAGATGTTGGAAGACATGAGAAGTTTACTACAATCTGCAGAAGAGAAAAGGCAAGCTTCAATAGCTGAGCTCTCCGCTAAACATCAGAAGGTAATCTGTTTTTGAGGCATAGTCTTTTTTAAATATCAAGATTTGTTTTCCTTGCAAAACTATTCTGCAAGAGTGAGTGCCTGAAGTTTGTTTCTGTTTCCTAGAGTATAGAGAACTTGGAAGGCCAGCTTGCTGATGTTTTAGCTGATAGGGTTAAGGCTACTGAAACTATCTCTTCACTGCAGGTGAGACTCATCATACCATGGTTAATTCCATTTCCAGGATTTGAAGCAAAATTTACATTCTTCTTTCTCTTATTCCTTTTCATTTAAAAGTGTCCTGCTTAATATGCAGCAGCAGCAGCCAGTAACTATTTAAAGATAACATCTGTACTTTAAATTGCACAGGGGCACTAGTTTTAGCTACATGCTGCTTGTTCATTGAGAAAATTTCCAAGCGATGAGTTCAATTCAGCATTGCTATCCTTTTGCAGGTGCTGATTGCGGAAAAAGAGTCTAGAATTGCAGAGATGGATGCTGCTTCAAGTGGGGAAGCAGCTCGGCTTAGAGCTGCCTTGGAAAGTGTAAAAGGAGAGCTTGCTCACCAAAAACAAGAGCATGTACGAATTATATATTTAGACTGCATACCTTCATGGAGTAATAAGTTTCACAAAATGGTTTGTGCTCTGGTAAATTTATTAAGGGCCTCATGAAGTGTTATTAGAATAGTATGATTTGCAATACTAATCATACAACTTGTATCGAATCACTAGCCCTATGATATGAATCTGATGGATGAAAGTAAGTGACCAAGAATCAGACAAGAATCACCTGAATCAAAGGTGAATCATGAGAATGTTTAGGAATTGATAGATTCATCAATTCACAAAGAGAAGGGCAGGAAAATTGCCTAATTGAAAATAGAAAATGAAGAAGGGAAAGGGAAATAAAACTCAAGAGGAGGACAGCAATTTAATGAAAAATAAGGGGCAAATGGACCAAGATAATTTTAGTTATTTCTATTTTAAAATTTTAACTTTCTAGTTTGATACTTTGAGCTTAGCCACAACAGAGCTATTACTTCTCTTTGATTTTATGTTTAGTGTATGGTTTGGAATTCATACACACACACACACACACACACAAAGACTCACAGTAGAAGGATCAAAATCTTTTGATAAAATGTTTAGGAAATATATCTACAATATATATATATATAATACATTTGATCTATTTTTTCAAGTTGTACCGAAGCTTACAATATCATCTGACTCTCAATTATCAATTTGAAATTGCAGTTTGTTATGTCTTGAATTGTCAAAAAAACTTTCCCCATTCTTCTTGCCTTGGTGACTTGCAGTGAGAATGTTTGCTTGCCCTGAGTTAGTTCTACTTTTTCCATTCCGTCTGTTCTTGACTTGCTCTGCTTGCGTAAAATGACCAGCTTAATTCATCATTAGATCTGGGCACCTGGTTGTACCTTGTGAAACTGGACCTCTTTCTTTTGTTTTGTGGAATTAATTATCATGGTGAGATTTGAGAACTGATAACATTAGCCAGACGCCACTAATGTTAATTAGACCACCTACTGCACAATGGTGATACCAAGGTACAAATCATTATAATAACAGCATTTATCAAGAAGAAAATAAAATCTTTCTTGCATATAATAATGCCTAACAATCAATAAATAACTGTTTTGCTTTAAGAATATTCATTCTTTCTTCACAAATCACTTTTATGCTTTTCCTTTTTTTTTTCTTCCCTCAGAATATAAAGGACAATTTGTTGCCATGTGTATTACATTGTGCATTAGCTAGTATATTGTTACATATATGGACTGAGAACAGAAAGTAGGGATGAGAAATAGAGAGAATAGAGGTGAGAAATAGAATATTAGAGTAGATGAGAAGAGAATACAGAATAGGTGAGAAGAGAATAGAAAGATTAGTTGAGAAGAATGATTGTTCAGCTGAATTTCTGATTGATATTCTTGAATAATGAATACAAAACTTCTATTTATATAGAAGTTTAGTAACTGCTCCATAACTAATTTTGACTTAGTCAACCGTAGTTCTCACTAATTCTAATCATATCTCCCTTCTATTAATCCCCCTACAGTTATAGTATGTAACATATATCTACATATAATTTGTGTTTTATTCCTATAAAGTGTGTTGTGCTTTCAGGAGAAGGAAAAAGAGAGCTGGGAAGCTGCCTCCCAGGCACTCAAAATGAAACTTGAAATTGCTGAGAGTAACTGCATACGTTCTGAAATTGAGGCAGCTAAAATGAGAAGTATATATGCACTCTTTAGTCAACTTTCATTCACCTTTTATGCCAATTAATTTTGTATATATGCATTCATTGTTGGGCAGGTCAGCTGGAATTAGAAGTGTCTGTACAAAAGCAGATGCTAAACAAGAAGGATTCTGAACTGTTGGCTGCGAAAGAGGAGGTATCACATTGTTTTTCCTTAATTCCGTGTTGATAGATGAATTTTTCAATGGCTGACTTAGCAGAGGGGGTTTATTATCTTTAATTCTTTCCAAATATGAAAAGAATCTCCCTTCAAAGTTGTGTTAATTTCTCTGGAACAGAGCTCATGCTGATGACAAAATGGTCCTTTTATCTCCAACCTATATATCCAAAAAGGAACTAAACTATCAACCATATGAGCCAGAGACTTGGAGTACAGTTTCCAAGTTTTTGTTGACAGTGGTGCTCTAAACAGTAAACATTTATGAAGAACACTGTAAAGTTTTAGGAGCTGGGTTACTTTGAACATAAGACTTACTTTGTCATGGCTGAAGATGGTTCTGGTTAGCATAAAAGGGCACTATTTTGCACATTTCATATTGAGATGTTAATTAAGCTTCTACTGAATTTTGTTTTGTCAAGTGGTTCTGCTGAATTAGAAGGGTGCATTAACAAACATCTTTTGGAATACTGATAATCTCCATTTGCCTTTTAGATTGATTTAGAAACTTCTTAAATAACCTTTTATCTTTATTCCTTCATTTAATTGTCACAGCACAGATCATCAGTGGTTAATGACATTAGCCAGCCTGGAAACTGTGACATCAGTGACACTTACTAATTACATTGCAATATTAGTACTCTGAAGTGGTATTTGATTTAAAATTTGTTTGATCCTGCTTTGATATATTCCTCTATCAATAAATATGTTGCAGATCAACCGCCTTGAAAGTGAATTTTCCTCTTATAAAGTTCGTGCTCATGCACTGCTCCAAAGAAAGGATGCTGAGCTGGCTGCAGCTAGGGACTCTGAACAACTTAAAGCTTTGGAGGAAGCTATAATTGTACATGCGCATTTTGCCTTTAATTTCTAGTAAGAGTGAGCTATTGTATAAATTTTTCATTGCTGATGACACTTCTTCCATTCTGTAGGAGGCTGAAAGAGAAGTGTCATTGGTATCTTCAGAAAGGGATAAGGCTCTCCAGGATCTTCAGGATGCATTGGCTAATCATGACAAAGAACTTGCTGAAAGGTAAGGCTGTCCGTTATGAGGGCCTATCTTTATTCAAATACCTTTCTCTGCCAGTGTCTGTCTGTCTGTCTGTCCCTCTGTATTATATAGAAAATTGCAATAAATAAGACATAGGTATGTCATCATTGATGTTTACAGTAAATTTCATCGTATTTAATGGAATGCTAGCAAGTACTTTTTGGTGCCATAAAAAGTCAAAAGGATTAGTCTCTGTTGTTGCAACATGTGTCTTCTTGCAGACATTGGTCCTTCTTTACTGCTGGAGATGCATGTTGCCAATGCTCTGCCCTCTAGCTAGGGCTGCCTAAGTGTTGGTTCATAAATTAATAGATTGTGCTTTTCCTCGCATGTCTATGATTTAGCTTTTGGTGCTTTTGCCCTGTTAGAAAAATTAAAAAAGATAAGGGCAATACTTCCCTTTGGCAGTAAGTTGAGGACAAAAAAAAGAAGAGAACGGGACCTTTTGGTAGGTGGTTTTCTTTTCTCAGAGTGCTTCCTTTAACTCCGTTTGTATTGTGGACAATATGGCGAAGAAAGATTTCTCCTTGGATGGTGGGTTTAATTTGTAAAAGGGAGAAGTAAATGAAGCCTTTTGCTTGTTCTCTGTGAAGTTTCTGTGGATCTGTGGTTGTTGATTTAAGTTTCCATTGGTGTATAGTGGTTTCTTTTGAGGATGATGAAAAAATTTCTTGGAGAGTGGTATTGTTGAGTAATTCCTAATAAGGGGAAGAAAATTGTAATGTTTAGCCTATTCGCTTCCAAACATTGCTACAACTAACACCAATGTAAAAGGAATTGGAAATAATGGACTTGCCATAGCTACAAATTTGATCAAAAGGGTTTGACTTTTTGGTCATTAACCTTGCTTTTTATCATCCATGCTTGCTCTTATTTGTTTTGTCTCTCTCTCTCTTCATTGATGCACATTCTCATTTTTCAATTCTGTGGTTGGCATGTGTGTTTTACTAGTTTTCATTTCTCGTACTGGCAATACTGTCTTACTGTTATTATCTCATCGAATACTTTCAACAGTGTTTTTACTTGCTGATGTTCAAAATTTTGAGCATTGCAAATAATCTAAGCTTAAACTTTAAAATTTACTATGATTTCAGAGATGCAGCTCTTAACAATTCCAAGCATCAGATCAAGAGCATAGAAATAAAACTTGATTCTGCAAATGCTCGCTACCAATTAGAGAAAGAAGCATGGGAAACAAACCTTAAAAATTTGGAAGAATCCTGGCGGTGTAATATTTCTGAGCTTAATTTATTAATCATTCATCTTACTGTTTTCTTCCTTCTGCACCCTTTCCCTTGAAATTATATATTGATTTGAATTAAGTTTTAGAGTTACTGACAAATTTGCAGTGAGATTTGAGGCATTGAAGGCAGAAAAGGAAGCAACTTCTGGACAAGATATACAAAAGGAACTAGAAGAGCTTAAACTACAGTATAAAAAACTCAAGGTATCTTCCTATTTTTCGTTATTTTGGCATAGATAAAGCAATTAGTTCTACTTGATGATTTTGTTGGATTCTGAACATGCAGGAAGAGCATGACGCATTCCGTGGCCTTGCTGATAGAATGATTGGGGAGAAGGATAAAGAAATCTCTAAACTTCTTGATGATAATAAGAATCTTCGCTCCTCTCTTGAATCAAGGCCTCAAGTAGGCTTTTCTTGTTTTTCCTAATTTTCTAAAACCAAGTCTGTTACCTAGAATTTCTCATGAAATAGTTTTGCATTATCATAATCCTTGGTCTAACTTGTCCCAGGATAATCAAAATGAAAATAACATCACAGGTATGAGACATGCCCTTTACCAACATATTTAGCACGCAAGAAGTAGAATCTTTTCATTACTATAGCTCATTATTGGATTTCAATGTTTTTATAACTTATCCTTTATTTGAACTGGTATTATCAGTCTCGAAAAAACAAGATGCCCCAAATTTAAGCACCTCAGCTGCAGAACAGCAAATTTTGGTAAAACATTCTCTCTCCTCAGAATTTGTTATATGATATAATCTTGCTAGGTGGTATCAGGATAACTAAAACCACCAAATGGTTAAATTTTATGGAAAGATACAAATCATGAGCTTGTTCAACCCTGCCTGAAGCACAAGTTTTGTACAGTTGCAACACATGTTGGTCTATTTACATTAAGTGTATTCTTGTGCATTTCACCATAATTCCAGTCTAGCAAATAGCAATATTTCTACTACCAGTATTCGATATATTTCTCTAAAATGAAATCTGACGCTCTAATTTTTCTTTGAGAGTCTAGATTAACTGTTCTTGATGAAGATGGGCAAATCCTGTGAAACTCATCTCTCAGTTGTTTTATTACATAGGAGAAGATGCATAAGAGCAATATATATATATATATATATTA
The DNA here is from genome assembly GCA_948266635.1 of Cnidoscolus chayamansa. Lineage (NCBI taxonomy): Eukaryota > Viridiplantae > Streptophyta > Magnoliopsida > Malpighiales > Euphorbiaceae > Cnidoscolus > Cnidoscolus chayamansa. The sequence goes on from CAOGCB010086339.1 coordinate 17,331, forward strand.
TCTTTTTGATATATGGAATGTTCGACAAACATGTCTTTTCATAGTTAAAGAAATTGGAAAAAAGTAACATGAAAGTATTAATGACAGCTTTTATGAAAAGAATATGATCAGGCACTCTAATAGTGTGCATACACTAATGTTCGATGCTCACATGCAAGCAGTTTGTAAATGGTTGTTTCAGTCTATGGCTTGAACTAGGAAAGTTAAACAGGCACCCAAGTCTTACCTTTGTGATAAACTTGGTTTAAATTTCAGCTTTTGGCAAGGCAACAAGCTCAGAGAGAGGAGGAGCTGGCACAATCACAGCGGCATATTTTGGCACTTCAAGTTTGTCATACTCATTTTAGATTTTTATTTCATTACCTTCGGAAGAGTATGTTTTCACATAATTGTTTTAATTTAGGAGGAAATTGAGGAACTTGAACGGGAAAATCGTCTTCACAGCCAACAGGTATGGTGCTTATCCATATCCTCTATTACTGCTGGATTGGTCGGTTAGATTCATTGGAGCCATAAAATATTGCTGTCATGAAATCCCTTTATAAAATCAGAATAGTCATATTGATTATGTCAAGCTAGATGAATATGGTCATAGATAGAGCTTAAACGATGAAAGATTCCAGCTTCCAGTAACAAGGAATTAAACCATTTTGAATTTCTGCTGGATTGGTTGGTTACAGGGAGTATTAATGGTGGATCAATTAGCAAGCTGAGGCCAACAATGATCTATCTTCTTTTCTTTCCTTTTCTTGATCTATTTTGGCAACAAATGACTTTTCTTCAAATATGTAAATAACTCGTGGTGGATACAGGAAGCCATGTTGAAGGCTGAGCTACGCAACATGGAAAGAACACAGAAAAGGGAGGGAGTAGATTTGACATATCTGAAAAATGTGATATTGAAACTACTTGAAACAGGTACTCATGTTCGCAGATCAATCATAGAAGGATATCATTTTATTACTTTTTTTAATCCTTCATGGATTGAAGTATCAAGATACAATGACTTTTTCTGATTGTGCTTTTTTTTTTCTTACCCTGTTGAATTTTCTTTGGAAAGGTGAAGTGGAGGCACTATTGCCTGTCATTGCAATGCTTCTGCAATTCAGTCCTGAAGAGGTGAAATTCTTATTTGGACCAAGTGTTTCTTGTGCCTTGCACTAATTAATCATTGGGATGACATATAGGAATTATCATGAATAAAATAAATTTTTTTTGCCTTTCTTTGGAATCTGTGTGCTCATGTATTAGGAATCATGTGTAGGAGATGCATAAGTCTTTATTGGCCATTTGACGACTGTTCCAAGTTCATTGCACTTATGGAATGTGCCCCCTAAGGGTTCACAATCATGGTAGTATTTGCAATAATCCCAGTTGCGGAACTTTGTCCAGCATCAGTGATAAGCGCGGTTTGCATTGAATATGTGGTTATTTAGCTCAAAACTACAAAAATTAACTTGGTTTAACCATTTTGGTGCTAGTGAAAAAAGAGGTCTAAAAAAATAGTTGGGGCCAATTGGAGCTGGATTCTTATAATTGGTATCAGAGCCACCCTAGGTAAAAAAATTGTGGAGCTAAGGGACTTGCAATGGAAGGGCCACCTGTGGGACGGTTGGAGCACCCGGAGGCACTAGTGAACCCCAATATCCTAAGATCTGGTTTTGGCTTTGCAGTTGTACCTGATATAGCGCAAAAAATGTGACAAGAGATGTTGCAAAATTTAGTGTAATGTACCTTTGGTGGGACTTTGTCCCACGGCAGTGGGATAAATGCAGTGCATTAATATATAATTGTTTAGCTCAAAACAATCAAACAACTTAGGCTAACCATTTTGGTAGTAGAATTTACCTAACTTTGCTGTCTTATTTATTCTTTTACTATGCTTTCAGGTGCTGAAATGTCAACAAGCATACAGGACATCTACTGATGTGCCACCAAGTCCTGCAAGTGATGCTTCTGGATCCACACTCTCACTTTTCTCAAGATTCTCGTTTTCATAACACCAGAAGGCACACTGTAGAGAATTCTTTTCTGCATCAGTCTGCAACTGCTATCCAGCCATAGCAATGTTGGGCGTGCTTGCTAGCAGATTCAGTGCAGAGGTGAAGTCCTAGTATTATTCTTTTTGCAGCATACTCTTTCTTTTCATGCAACTATTCAAAATACTGTAAAGAAAAATTACAAGAGAGTGATGTATGATAACCATGGAGAGAACATCTTGGCAGCTTTCATTCATGGTTTCTGGATGAAATGACTGAGGGTAGCCCTTTCCTTTGTTAACTTTTGTTTCCAACTTTCCTTTTTGACCATGGATGAAAAAGAAAAACTTGTTTGATAAGCATATTCCATCACATTTATTCGTGCCTGTATTATATAAATTTGGAGATCTTGTTGTTACTACATCTATAAATATAGTCGGCTAACCTCTTATTACTTGAGCAAAAAAAATGCTATCCCAAGCTTCGGCTATTTCTATTCGAGCTTTTTCCTCTCTTTTGTTGTCTTCTCTTTTGTCCTCTTCTTTTGGCTTACTTTCTTTTGTTTTTTTCTTTGTATTCGAAATTGTGAATTCTGCGTTTTGTGCGGTGTTGCTTTCTCAAGGTCACATACTTCCGACAGTTACAGCCTATAACCAGTATCAACGAGTTTCTTTATGCTTACACGGCCTAATGTGAAAGTATGCTATTGTTATGTGGAAAGTATAACATTGTTATTGGAAATATCTTTTTATACATGTTTAAAATGTTGTTCGACATATTGCAATGATAGGCAGCGGGATTGTATCTCCTCTTGCCATCATCAAAAGGTAAGGTCGCCAGTGAAAGCTTGGCTGCACAAGCCAATTATTTTTGTGGTAACTTTTTTGACACCGCTAGCTTTAAATTCCAAAGGTCAAAAGGATTTAGAAACCGTGAAAGCACTGCTTCTGTGGTTCCATTGTTTTAAGCCACTCTTTGGCGCATTCACAATTTGTATTCGTACAGCTATGGGTATGTTGTTTGCTGCCACAGGTATGTGCAATAGTGCACACCAGTGACTAAAGAGGTCCAAAGTATTGTGTACAATGATGCTAGAGTTTTCAAGAATTTTGAGATCTCAATAGCTGGATAAGAAGCACTGTCTTTGTGCCGATAATTATTTCCATTTATCTCTCTTAATATCAGCTACCATGATAATACTTGGAATTGGTTGAAGTATTTGCTTTGAGTTAACAAACTGATTTGAGGTTTTGGTGGAGATCAGTGCCAAGGTTATGAATAATCTCTTGCTGTGGTCGGAATCCTGAAAGTTCAGAAGTTTGTGAACTGGAAAGGATTCTACTCGGTTCTGATATAACAGTAATTGAATTCATCCTCTTCGGGGAGTGGGATATTAAAGGAACTGGTTATTTAAACACAAAACGGGTTTACAGTTTGGAGGCTTCATGCTGAATGACGTCATAATAATTAGTGAATGATATCGTAATAAAGTTATATATATAGTCATAGTCTCAAGAAAATTTTATGTTGTGTCCTGTGGAGATCCATTTGAGTTTTGACCATCACTTCAATTTAATATAGGGACCACAGCTTTACGTGCAAGTCCACCAATTTAGCTCCAAAAAGGAGAAAGAAAACTGAAGTACAGGCCAGATTCCATTCATTTCATTCAATGTATTTGTGTTTGGTGCAGATGAAACTGATCCAATGGTTCAAACAATTTACACGTTATACATGACAAACATGAGTAGGTAGAGCTTAGCACTGGACGGTTCAGATCCGATTTTGGGTTGCAAATATCTATTGGTCAGATTTTATAGTTGAAAGTGCTTTCGTTTCAAATCTGGTTTCAGTTTGGCCTGATTTGAAAAATTTTAGAACTACAATAATATTGATATTTTATTCTATCCATCGCTTTCAATGGGTGAATGAGTCTAAAACTATGTATCCATGCGTCGCTCGGTGAGTATGCTTTGGCCTCGTCCTTTTTCACGCTTCCTTTGATCTTACCAATGTATTATATTGAACCTGAAACTAAATTTAAATAAGCAATGTGTTTTACCATTGCTAGTAATTATTCTCAATATTAACAGTAACAGTTGTTTCTGTTAGTAGGATTGTTCAGATAAAAAAAATTAAATCTGTGTATACGCAAATTGAGTAAAAAATGCATTCAACTAAAAAGATGCTAATTTTAACACTGCATTGATTCAAACTCAACAGAAACATCAGACATTCAAAATCGTAATGTATCTCTAACGATGTTATCATTCATAAGATCAAGATGCCTTTGTAGCCCCACCATCAATGAGAATTGGACTCTCGAATCAATCACACACTCAAGCATGCCTTGCCTGGAAATCTTTCATGAAAGCAACCAACTTTTCCACTCCAGACAGTGGCATTGCATTGTAAATGCTAGCTCGCATTCCTCCCACTGATCTATGCCCTTTAAGCTGAACCATCTTCTTCTTAGCAGCTTCTTTGATAAACTCAGCTTCCAAATCAGACTTCTCAAGTGTAAATGGTACGTTCATCAATGACCTTACAGATTTTTCAACTGGGCACCTGTAGAACCCATTGCTCTCATCAATGGCATTGTAAAGTATTTCTGCTTTCTTCTTGTTCTTCTTTTCAACCTCTGTTAATCCACCTTGTGCCAGAAGATCTTCAAAGACCAAACCACACATGTAAATGCCAAAACAAGGAGGGGTGTTATAGAGTGAACTGTTCTCTGCCTGGATCTTGTAGTCCAGCATCACAGGAGTAATCTCTTGAGCATTTCCTATCAGATCTTTCTTTATTATCACGATTGTTACCCCAGATGGCCCTACATTCTTCTGAGCTCCAGCGTAGATCAAACCAAACTTTGAAACGTCTACAGGCTTTGAACAGAAATTTGAAGACATGTCAGCTACCAAAATCCCATTTTTGGGAGTTGGGTAATCCTTGAACTCCACTCCATGGATGGTCTCATTAGCGCAAATATGCAAATATTTTGCATCTGGGCTTTGCTCTAAACCATCAAAAGATGGTATTTTTGTATAATTTTCAGATTTCCCAGACCAAATCACCTTCGGCTTGCAAAACTTCTGTGCCTCCTTGAAAGCCTTATCTCCCCACGACCCGGTGACCACGTAATCAACCGGGTCATCGGGATTGCACAGATTCAACGGGATCATGGCGAACTGGGTGGTAGCGCCACCCTGGAGAAACAGTACGGCGTAATCTTCCGGGACGTTCAAGAGAGCACGGAGATCAGCCTCAGCCTTTTGAATAATAGAGAGAAACTCTTTCCCTCTATGGCTCATCTCCATAACGCTCATGCCAGATCCGCCCCAGTTGTAGAGCTCCAACTGGGCTTTCTTGAGGACATTGGCAGGTAAGATGGCAGGACCGGCGGCGAAATTAAAGACACGGCCTTCGGGATCTTCGGTTACAGGGTTTGGCGAGACAGGAGCTGTTGATGTGGCTGCACATCTGATTGACATGGGCTTGTTTTGAGTGGCGAAATTAGCGAAGGTGGCGGCTGAGGAATTGGGTTTGAGGAGAATGGGGTGCCGATTAGGATTCTGGAAAAGGAGCGAGTTTGGTGACGAGGTGAGTTTTGATGCCATGGGGGTTAAGATTTGAAGGAGACAAGAAAAGAAACAGAGAAACGGAGGGTCTTCTTTATTGCTAGCAGAGGAAGAAGAGGTTTGCACTGCTGATGAAGGGCGAAAAGATGCGATTATTTAGGAAGGTTATATAGGGAAATTGAATAGTTTTGTGGGGGTTGGTGGAGGGTAACCAAAATGCTGTCGTTTGCTGCCAGTTATGCCCTCCAAGAAATACCAAGTATGGACTGGCGGCGAGGTTTGTTTGTTCTGGGCCTTGATTAGGGAGAAAAATGCAATTTGCCAACAACTTTCCTTGGTATCTTGACAAGTATGTGGTTTTCCTTTTCTTTTTTTTTTTCAGTGTTTAGCAGTGAACTGGAGACTGTTGGATTGCCTGTTCTATCGATGTTAGATTGTTCAACTTGAAATCAAATTGTGAGATTAAACATTGAAATTATATGGAACTGAGCATGATATTCCCCGGTTCAAGACAATAAGAATTTATAAAACAGCACATGTTATACAATAAGTTATTCTTTTTCTCCAAAAGAACAGCAAAAAGAAAAATTACAGTGAGGGAATATGTTCAAAAGTGTTATCGTCAACTATGGCTGTAAGGTAAGCGTATTAAGCAACCAAGGCTCCAATACTTAAAAATTCAGGATATCAATGGGCAGTAAGTTGTTGCAACAGAAGTTGCTGATTATTGTGTAAACCCCACAAACCCCAATCAAGGTATAGCAGGTAGCTGTATATTTCCCAGCTATTTTTGAGTCTCTAAGAGAAAATGTGCTGGTTCACATTTTGAAGTATAGCCAAACTTAGATGTATTGTATTTCCTGTGTACTCCAGTGAGTTTCCCTGTCCCAGCTTTCTGGTGGAAACCAACCATTAGTCTTGAACATTCTCTGTGGGTATGCAAGTAACTGAGTTCATTAGTACTTTTTTCAAGAAACCTTGGTGGATATGAAAAGAAAAATGCCCATTGGATAGAGAGACTCACAAAAGTTGATCTTCTGAATAGCTGCTGTGGCACTCACAGGTCCTACTCCACTGCTTCAATCCATAGATAGTGCACTGAGCAGTATAGATTGCTGCGGCCGCCAACAAAGATGGTGGGAACTTGAGCATTTCATACTCCACAACAGAAAGCTCAATCAAGAAAAAGGACAACAGCTCAATCTGTTTTCAGGTCACAGATTAATAATACTGGAAAAAGATAATTTCCCAATATATATATATTACTCACTGACCTTCTTGTCACATTGAGCAGCCTTGAGGAACCTTATCATGAAAACATAAGGAGTTGGAAATGACATATTAAACTGTAATCTGTTGAGCATCAAATTTTCCTGCAGGTTTTGGAGGAAGAAAATGTGTACCCTTTTGCTTTAGCCTGTACTGGTTTATGAGTTGAGTTTGTATAGAAAGTAGCATTTGGACATGTAAAGGCAAGTTTACCATTTCAAGAACTTCTTTCCTATTGTAGGCCTTATCTGATATAAGAATTAGATCTCCCACTACTGGAACAGAAACCTCCTCATACTTGCATGCTAATAGCAAAGCAACCAACCCAACCAATTGAAGCTTCTTTCTTACCACAGTCTGGTGTGATAGAAATCTATCGATAAGATTTACTGTAAGAAATAGTGTCTCTTTCATGAGTTCAAACTTGTCGTGCACCTGCAGATTCAGATAAGTATTTGGATCAATTTATTATCATTTCATGAATATTTTTTGAGGAAGATTTCATTTACCTCAATAAGCCAGTCAATTAGTATAGCTCTCATCTTCTCATTAATGTCAAACTGTTGTTCCATATAGTTTGGTGAGACACAGCTACAACTCTACACAGATTGAGCTGTATTTAGTCAACAAACTTAAAAACTTTTACAGAAATAACAATTAATCAATGCTTTCTGCCAACTTGAACTCAAGCTTCGGCTACTAAAATAATATTTCAGTTTGACATCAAAAGCAATAGAAAAGGAATGAAGAATTTACAGAGACAACAAGAGTTGTTTCCTAATAAACAATAATGATAGGATACACATTCAGATGTCTTCAAGTTCAGTTTACCTCCTTTTTTCTGTAGTAGGCATACATGTCTTCAACATAATCAACAACAGCAAGTGGATTCTTTGCATCACAGCCATCAATATCCAAAATGGGCTCTTCAATTATATCCTCCATTTCAACCTCCTCCTAATAGAGTTGAGGTAGTCAATTGTATTTTCTTTTTTTCTTTTTTTTTTTTAAAAAAAAAGTCAGCATGATGTGAGGGGGTACCATCTGATCCGTTGGGATTGCTTCTGTTTCTTCTAAAAACATTGGTTCTGCATGATCTGCATGTGCATTATTTTCTTCTTCAACATCTATGAATATACAGTCTCCAAAGCCATTTGTGCTTGGAACTGATGGTTTCTGCCTCTTACTCTCTTGCTGAACAATGTGTACCTGTGGACAATGCCGTTGTGTACTTGACAATTGTGCAGCAAACTTCCTAAAAAAAGAACTATCAAAAATTGAACATATAACTTTTGATAAAAATTTTACAGAACCCTCCATTATTTGTTTGCTAAAATGATGAAAATACAAATTATAAACTCTTTTGTCTGATGCTGTTCTGACAGCTGAAAATTGAAAACTTATCTCAAATTCAATCACAATTGCAGTCATTGTTTCCTATCTCCAAATTTAAATCTTGTTTTGCTTTTTCTGTCTCTCTCTACTCCTTTTTTAACAGCAAAACTAAATAAAGGAAAGCGAAAGACATAGAAGGTTATGGTTCTAACCTTGTAATCGGTCGATGCACAAGATCTAGCGGGTTTCTTTCCGAGGCTCCAAGCTTTCTGAGTTAAAATCAAGAAATAAATAAATAAATATTTTCAGAAGGAGAAAAAGAAAAGAATAAACTATCCTTGTGAAAATACTTAGTCACCGACAAAATAGAATCAAGAACATTACTCTGACAGCCCTCTCTTGTTAACAACACAAGGATATCCTTGTGCTCCAATAAGTTTCTGATTTAACACATTTAAAGCTCTTCTATTGTGTCTAATCTCCTGCCCAAATTTTCTGTTACCCATCCGAAACTCTCCTATAGAATCCATGAAAAAAACAAGAACCAATGTCAGATCCTTAGGTTTAACAGCTCAAAATATAACCTAGGTTCACTTCTTTACCTTGAAAATTTGTGGGTTCGGAAACGTTAGGATTGTTCTCATCAGATATATCCATTTTCTCAACCGAAAAAGAAAAAAAAATTCTGAAGGAACAATCACGCCCTCTGCCTCCTCCTCCTTGAAGAACCAAGCACCGTTGAAGATGTGAAATTTAAGTAAAGTGCTTTTTTAAGACAAGTGAATCTACAAGACCCAGATTCATAGAGGAGAAATAAAAGTGCAGGTTAAACAACGGCGGCAACGGGTAAGTGAGCCTTTTTTTCAAATCCAACGGCTAGTGAAATGTGACCGTTAGATGGTGGGATTAGCGAACTCTTACATTTGTTGTCCTAACAACGGTCACTCAGTGAGTTGGCATCTGATTTCAAATTATTTATGGGCTTTTTCTTTGGCTGTTGGGTTTATTATTTTATTTTGCCTTTTCATTTAGTCCTTATGGGTTGCGCTCCTCCCCACCTGGGGCTTGGGTAGGGTCCTTTTGACCTTTGCAGATGACGTGGGCCAACTGGGCCTTGCCATTTCAGCATTTGGATAATTTCTGCCTTTTTTTTTTCTATTTTCATTAATGTTTCGTATATATTATTACGATGTTTCCCTTGAAAATGAAGCTATGTGATAATTTTTATTTAAGGATTGTTACAGTTAAGCAGTAATTCAGCAATTAAGCGAAATAAAGCTAATTAAAAGTGGGGAAAAAACATTTTCCACGTGTCAAATGTGGAAAGGAAAGTAGCAAGGGAGCTTCAGAAAATTGAAGTACAAGTAGTATGTGATGATGGGATGATCCGTAATTGTGCAGCAACCACAAATGCTGTCAGAACAATCATTTTATAATTTAGACCACTTCTACCATGTAAAAATTGATGAAGTTCTTTGGTGAATAGCCCACTTGGGTTTATCCAAAGACTAATAGTCAGGGTAAATAAAACTTCAATTATCTATTAGATAAGTTCAATTTCCTAATGAAGTGTAGGACAAGCATCCTCTCTCTAAAATGAAGTTCAAAACTGAATGGCTCCAAGTGAGACATTTCATGCTCTCACATCACACTATTCAAAACTTGAAGAAAAGCCAATATCATCTATATTGCAACATTTTAACTAAGGTGATTTGCCAAGCTATGAATGGTAATTCTACCAAACTTGCAAAAGAGAACGTCTTTTCATTTTGTCATAACTAGAGGTATTGAATTACAACAACTTGCCATCAGCTTTTTGGTTTCATTGAAAACCTGCAGAAAAAGAAAGATTATGTCATTTTTGCAAAATTCATGATATACATGCATATATTTATGTATTGAAGTGCTAAGTATATGTAGTATTAATTCATTTTATACGAGTATATATAAATAATTGAATTCTTTTACACATCAAAATAACTAGTTAATTTAATATTGCAACCCAACTATTTATATACACTATCTAATTTTCATGTGAGATTTGTATCAATACTATGCACGAGAGCAAGTTTGTGCAGAGAGAGAATGAGAGGTTACCATTTGTTTCATATCTAAATGGCGATTCTGAATGTTTTGCATGTATACATCAATTAGTACTCTCACCTCCTGAAAAGACTGGACAGCGAAGGCTGACCAGATTCTCCCTCAGCCAATACCTTTTGAAGTTTTCGAGTCTTCTTCTCATTTCTCACCTCTTGCAATAATATACGGCAATCTTTCTTCCCTTCCCACTTCATTTTCTCACCGCTGTTTAAATTACTACTCCCAGACACATTTAACTGCTCAGATTCATTATCATGAAACTGATGATGATTCACTTTGTTTATCACCTTCATATGTTTTCCACCCATATTCTGCCACTTCTTCTGAACAGTTCCATACCTTTTATCATTCATTGCGTGGCCTTGCAAATGACGCTTTTTTATCTGTAACATGTTCTCTTGCGACATATTTAGTTCTCCTTCGGGTAATGAACTTGTCTTATCTGCTTTCTGGCGCTTCTTGGGCTCCTCCAGGGACTTCTCTTTCAAAACCACCTCTTTCTTACGTTTTTTATCCTTCTGGACTTCAATTTTACACTTTTCTAGATCAGAAGGCTTTCCCTTGTATTTCTCTTCAATGACAACAAGCTCCTCACTTCCAACCTTCTTTCCCACTTTAGTAAGTCCGCTGCTCAAAGTTTCCAAAATAACTTTGCCAAGAACAAATCTAGTCTCACCTTGATTCCCCTTCCCAAGTAGAGAGTAATCAATCATGAAATTCTCTCGTCCTTTTTTGTAAGATTCAATATTATTCAACAGCACATTAAAAAGTTGAGCGACATCATTTCCTGTTTTCTTTGGTACAAATACCTGAAACACCAAGCAAACAGATAATGCTCTAGATTGATTATACATAATTGGAAGAGACATTTTGCTCCAGTATGAATATGGCAGCATCCTTTCACTTTTAGATATGTCAGTTATTGGTAGTTGTCTGGCTAATATAATATAGCTAATTGATTTAACTCGACTAGATGAAGGATCTGCCCTGAATCCAGTTAGGCGTGCAATCATGCTTGGGAAAGTAGAATAGAAAAAAGGCTGTAACCATTAACAAATATTTCCATTGCCAGCCAGCCATTTTCCATTTATCTGATCATCTAACCAACCTATCAAATTCTTTTTGCTTCACATGAAATATTCATTTAACTTGAAATCCATTTACAAATCATCTCTACTCTTTTACTCTTTTTCTTTGATGTGATATCCTTCCCCTTTTTTCTCAATAAATATCATCACGGTTTATGCTATTCCCAGCTTTTTTACATACCATTACCTCCTAAAGATAACACAATTTAAACTTTCCAATATCCTATTACAAATATCTAAAAAATTCTTTTGCATGAAAAGCATAGTCGCAGATACGTCACACCTAAAATGATAACAATTGAAGTTTTATATAAGCTCTAACAGACAGAAATGGAATGCCAGTCACGTGTAATGACAAATCATCCTTCGATGTAACTCAACAAAGACAAAGCAATAAGCAGAAGTTAATATGGTATCCAAAGCACTTGACATGAATATGAAAGTAAAAGTTAGATGAAGCAAACTATTGTAGAAAATTAAGAGCACACAAGTCAAATAAATTCTGAACTTAATGTGTATATGTATAAACTTACCAAACCAGAACATGGAGAAACGGGGTATTTGGACATGGAATGGACAAGAGCATCTCTATCAATCAACGCACCAACAGAATCTTGAATCAAGGCTGCCAAATGACTAACTTCTTTTACAAGTTCTTTATCTGATTTAAATTCAGAGATCTCTGAAATCTCAGGTACAAATTTTACTTGCAATTTGGCATTTTCTCTTGCAAATTTAACACCTTCCTTCCACTTTCCATGATACAATACAGAAGCAAAGACGCAGACAACAAAAGCATCTTGCGGATTAGCAACTAATGCTTGGTGAAATGCTAGTAGTCCAACCCTGTTCAATAGTGGAGAACCTTGATTACATATATATACTAATACAAGCTTTCACTATAGATTAACACTCCTTTCCAGGCTATCAATGAAAAGAAAATGATCTACAAGAAATGGAAGTAGGAACAGATGTGAAAATTATTGAATTAATCATAAAGTCAACATATTAAAGAATATGCCTATAACACACCAAGAGTGATTGATCCAGGGCCTACCATGATGTAACACAATAATTTTTTTTTTAAATAACACAATAATTTTTTTTTAAATAACCCAATCATCATTTTACAAATGTAGCATGCATTTTAAAAAGAGAATGAAATAATTTTCAAATAAGAGTTTATTGAAATTTGAAAGCCTTGAACTTGTAACTACTAGGCAAAAATTCTCACATGGTCCCTTATCCCAAGAAAATGAATTATGCTACAAAAATAAAGAGGATATGTTAGGGAAAGAAAAAGAATCATAACATTATACCCTTTAGATTTAGGTCCAATATGTGGGAATTCAGATCTTCACTAAATAATTGGTTTTAAGAGTATAGGAAGAAGGAATTCCAATTATTTAGAAGTAAATACTCATAGGTCCTAACTAGAAAAAAGAGGGTTAATGAGCAAAAAAAATGACCAATCTTTTTGAATTGTCAATTATATATGCCATTCTTCAAACTGATGTCAATTACAACCAAATTTGAGAACGTATGCTAAAACTCTCAAATTGCTGACATGTATTTTCTTCAAAAACCTTTTGACTTCATGTTAGTATTTGATATTACATACTTGAGTCTAAGGCCTATCAAAGACTACTAAATCATATTTTAATACTTTTGGTTTTGGATTAGGGTTTGGATCAAATATAATTTGGATACACTTAATACCGTGAAAAATAGGAGAGAAAAATGAAGAAAAGGAGAGAATAACAAGAAATAGGCATGAAAAGGGAAGAGAGAGAAAAAAAAATCTAAGATGCACGAAACTATATTAATCAACAAGCAATACAATTTTGAATCCCCATTTTGCTAAATAACATAAAAGGATCTAATTTATGGATGCCAACTGCCAAGCCACTTAAGAAAGAAATAATAAACAAAGACCTCAATGATATATTACCAAGTTTGCTAGATGTTGACAGATTTGAAATGTTGTATAATTAGAATTCTTTTTTAATTAGGATTCTTTCTCAATTAGGATAGTTGTTCCTATATATTCATATGTATATGCCTTGTAAATAATCATCAGAGAATTTAATGAAATAAATTCTTCAAAATTCTTTATGGTATCAGAGCCTAGTTCCGATTCCGGAGATTGAGTTTTCTCTCTCCTGCATCTAAGTTTTTTTTTCTCCATTTTTGTCCGACTAAGGGGTTGAGTTTTTCCTCCTCCTCTATTGATACTGCGCACACCAGAAGTTGTTGGTAGAGCTGAGGTTGGCTGAGAGAGACAAGTTATCATTATATTGTGATAACAAGGCTGCAATCAGTATTGTTCATAATCCTGTTCAACATGATAGGACAAAACACATTGAAATTGATCGACACTTTATCAAAGAAAAGTTAACTGATGGTGTCTTAAGCTTATTTCATGTGACTTCTGAAAGACAGCTAGCTGATGTGTTTACAAAATGGCTTAACAGTCGAAACTTTCATACTTTGATTTGCAAGTTGAGCATGTGTAATATCTTTGCACCAACTTGAGGGGGAGTGTTGATAGACTTAGAATACTTAGAATATTAAAGTTCTAATTCCATTGGGATAACTCTCCTATATATACATGTATATATCTTGTAAACATTATTAGAGAATTCAATAAAATAATAGTTCTCAAAATCTTCACACCCATTGTCAGCAACCATAAGCTGCAAGCAGGGACTGAAGATTCAATTGATAATGGGAGATATGTAAAATTAGTTGGAAGACTCATCTATCTCTCGCATACTAGACTAAAAACAGCTTATGCAGTCAGCATGGCTAACCAATTCATGCATGATCAATGATTATCTCACATGCAGGCTGTTATTCGCATTTTGCAATATCTTAAGTTTGCTCCAGGAAAAAGGTATCATTTTCTCAAAACATGACCACCTCTACATAGAAGCATTTACTGATGCTGATTGGGCTGGGTCTCCAGATGATAGAAGATCTACAACTGGCTATTGTACATTCGTGGGAGAAAATCTGATCACTTGGAGAAGCAAGAAGCAAAGTGTAGTTGTCAGATCAAGTATAGAAGCAGAATTTAGAGTTATGGCTCAAGATATCTATGAATTTCTATGGCTTTAGAAGTTACTAAATGAGCTAAAATTGTCTACAAGTGTTAAATCATCTCTATACTGTGATAATAAAGCTGCCATCAGTATAGCTCACAATCCAGTACAACATGATCGTATGAAACACATTGAGATTGATAGACACTTCGTCAAGGAAAAACTTACTGGTGGCATTCTTGAGCTTTTCCATGTTACATCTGACAAGCAGCTAGTTGATGTCTTTACTAAATGGCTTATCAACAGGACCTATCACAACGTAATTTCCAAGTTGGGCATGTGTAATATATACGCACCAACTTGAGGGGAGTGTTAGCATGTGTGATCAAGTCATAGTTGTTGGCTATAAGACTAGGTACTAGAATTGAGTCCTAAGTTATATATGTTTTCTAGTTTAGTTGTTTATTTTTTCAAGGATTCCTCTTGTATAAATACACATACAGATCTAAATAAATCATCACATTCTCATAAATCTTCACCCATAAGTCCGAGCATAACCTTTGGCAACCAACTGAGTCTTGAGACGAGCAACAAAACCATAAGGATTTACCTTCACTATGAACAACCATTTACACCCAAT
>CAOGCB010086369.1:0-23964 GCA_948266635.1 Cnidoscolus chayamansa
TATAGTTTAGAAATCTTAATTTTATTATATATATTCAACTCATTAAGTGAATAGATATCATATTATGGACTTAATAGAGATTAATTTAAAATGTATATTATATAATATAATAATTTAACTATCGAATATCGAATATTCATGCAATTTTGATTGAACAAAATGTAGGAAGTTGTAGGTCAAAGATATGAAAATTTATCTTTCCTCCAATTTAAGTTTATAGAGAGAAATGAGTTGAGACTGGGTAAATTCCAAATGGTCACTGCAGTTTCAAGTTTACTTGGTATGAGCTACTTATTGCCAAAATAAATAATTAAAAGAAAATGGATTTCCTTTTTCCTTTTTATCATCACAGGGTTATACAAGCATTTACCATGGCCACCCACGCCATGCGATTTTTGCACGAGTTGGTTTCAAAAACACCGCAGGTACGTTCTGGTTCACAAATCTTGGATCAATTACATAATATGATTAAATATGACCTGACCACAGTAATTATCAACAACCCCATCACAATGCAATTTGCTCCTCCTTCCCATGACTGCCAACCCGTGGCTGGTAGTGTGAATATGAATCATGAGCTAGTGTCTGCAAAACCCAACAAAATGCTCACCAAAATGTTATTTCATAAATCACCACCACAAAGATTATCAAGAATGCTACATTACCTGTTCTTGTGAATTGAAGTACATAAATGGCGTATAGTTAAGGAAATTTGAGACCCTAGAAGTGTATATATCTGCATACCTGCCATTGCAAAAAAAAAAAAAATCACACATTAAAACTTAAAGGTCTAGAAGACGTTTAATGCAATCAAATGCCGAGAATTGTATAATTTATTGTTGGATTTAAAGCACGTACTTCTCAATTTGTCTCATCAAGTGGCTTTTGTCCCACAGACCTGCACGCGAAAGAAATCCCCACCTGATGGAATATGACAACAGCCGGTAACGTGATGTTCACGTGTCTTCAAATAATTGCAGTTACAGAGCAAAATGATCCATTCAATTTCATGCAAGGCCTGATGCAGTACTCTTATCATTTTGGGTACTTTAGTGATTTTACTGGGTTATTTTATCACCATCTATTATATATTTATGATTTTCTTTCATGGTTCTTCATCAATGCCCAAGGCATCTGGAAAAGGATGCCCATCAAACACCCCATGCTTATCCAAAGACGACCAAAATCCAGGGAAGAAACTGGAACTAAGGTTGAAAAAAGATGCATAACATAATTTGAGACGTGAATCATAGGTAAATAGGGTCACTTCCCCAATGAAAATCTTGTTCCAAGTCTTACCTTCTGTTGAAAAGTTCTCCATCTGCTTCTAGCATGGGAGCAATTTTTTCATCCAGCCTTTGCATGACAATCAATAGCTTTTGGATGCTTTCTGTGAGTTCTTCATCATCCATGTTCGTCGCAGCAAGGGTCTGATGGAAACAAGAAAAGCTCTATGATCGAAGTACACAAACAGATATTTGGGTCCACATTTAGGCACAAGGCATTTTAAGTTGGTGTTTCAAGCTGACAAAAAATACCACTTAGGTGAAGACATGAGCAATGCTTAAGGTACTACGGTAAAACTCCATCTTTTTAATAGCAGCTAACACTGATAATGCGAGAAAATTATAACATCTAACTTATCACAATGCTATAAGAACCATAACAGACATCACATACACAAGAATATATGATAGAATCACAGAATGCAACTACAAGAACCAGAAAGCCATTAACAAATATATGTGTGTGTATGCATGCATGCAATTATGTATGTACATAAATAGATAGAGATATGTGCATGTATGAACGCATAAAATAAAGCTCACTTGAGCAGGACGATCTTTATTTCGCCTTTGCAGAGCAAGCCGAAGTTGGTTAAAAAGATCCCCAACAACATCCTTTTGATTAATAAGTTCGATTAGTGCAGCTCGACGATCTCGACTACGAATCAAAGCAGTGTACTAAAGTTCCACAATTTATTACACAAACAAAGAAAACAGAGTCACAATTCAATTAGCCTGGATTGCCAAAATTGTCACATTATACATTTCAAATTTATGGGATTAAATCCATAGATTTGCCTTATAATAAACCTTGATCTTTATTATTTCAAAAATAGCAATTTAGTCCATGTATTACTATTGATGATATGTGTGTGTGTGTGTGTATCAGATTTTCAGCAACTTAAGTGTTGTTTAATATAATAATTCATGGACTAAAATTCAAAACATCAATTTTAATATTAAAACAAAAATTACCCAATTCTTAATAAGAAAAATAAAATTAGTTGCACAAAAAAAACTAAGGCTGTGCTCTGGCAAATACTGCTTCTAGAAGATTTCACAATTCTACTAGTACTTGTTGAATGAATCATTAACGAAGTCTAAATTCTAATGCATGTAGAAACATATAAAGAAGGAACCAAATTCCTGACCTCTTCTTCCAATTCTCGACAAATCAATGCTGTTCGCCATCGGAGATGGACTTTTGATTGACTTACATCAGTGTAAATATGATCACCAACATACAATATTTCATCGCCATGTATATTTAAGGAGTTCTCAACCATCTGAGCACTCCCACCCGAGTACAAACCTCCTGCAGAAGCAAATAAAACACTAAGATATTCATGAAAAGATCGGCCATCAACTTGTCTAATGGCAAAATTCTTGGCATTTCAACCAGAGATATGAGATCACATATTGAAGGCATTGGCTCAGTCACTTCTGCAACAGTGTTTTAGCATAAGAGTATTTCTAATTCTCTTTTGCTAGGATGCTACTTCTTTGAGGCCAAAATGAAGTAATAGCTTTTTTTTTTCCAGTAGATTACTGAATCATGCCAAGACCAAATAGAGTAGGTGTAAATGCGCCACATAATCAAATGAGAAGTTCAAAACTACAAAAGGAATGAGAACAAGCACAAATATAAAGCATAAATCACCTGTACAAGCTTTGAAACACGGACGCATCAGACCCTCACCGGTCACCACCTCATACAGTGGGTGTGACATTTGAAAGAACTCTGGCTTCCTTGCCGAAACTATCACCTATAGGAAACAAGGACAATAATAATCATAACACAAAGGCATCACTTTCAATCTGTTTAAGGTAACCAAATATCTCATCAAAATCAAGACAACTCCTTTGCTCTATGTTAAACTAAACAAGGTAATTGCTTAGTGGTGTGAGAAAGAAATGAGGCTATATTTTTTGGGTATGCTAAAAGGAAAGAATGGTGCCAGGACGCCTTATATGTTATTTTCTTAAGCTTATGCAATCACTTAAAAGAAGTGCAAACAAAATCAGTAAGAGGCAGATTGACAATGACCAAATGAGCTCCACTCACCATATCAAATAGATCACGCCAGCTCATATCATTTGGGAGAAATCTGTTAAAGGAATGCTTCATCATTTTGTCTGTGTAGTGATAATCAGAATTTGTAATAAGCAGAAGCTTTTTACCAGCCTGTCACCAGAAAATCTCAACATCAGTATAATAACATCAGAATTACAGATGTTACAAATTCAGAGCCATACCTCCTTTTGATCTAAAAGTGCTAAAGGCAATTCTGGGTCGGGTTCCACAAACAATTCAGGCTTTGACATTATCTCACTCTGTTATATTGAGCATTCGAGATTGATCAGTATTCAGTACATTATTGTGAACCAAACCCTTCACACACAAAACAAAACTCCCATGGATAAAATTACCTTAAGCTGGCCTTCTACATGTGCCCGAAATAGAGCCTTCCCGACAGCCTGAAAACCACTTAAAGATTCAAAAGAGAAACAAATATACTTAATCAGAAATTTGTCTTTTTAATAAAACAATCCACAGAGCATGCCTTGTAAAGTCCTTTATAATCAAGCGGGCCAAGTTCCGCTGCTATAGCTCCTTCATCCAATCGATCAACCATCTACGAGTAGAACAAGAAGGAAGTAGAAAAGATTAATATGCTTTTGAGCATATGGGAGAAAAATGAAAAGTAACATAAAGTAACATCGTTATGATCAAATGGTTTCACATGAGATATGGATCCAATGTTGTGAGAGTGTCACAGTTAGGTGCTTAAAAATCTTAATATTTTTCGCTAGTTAATAATATGATGGAGCACATAGCACACTGAAAATGCTAAAAATGTCAACAATTTTATTCTTAAAATGAAAGACATATTCTCATCACCATATTCTACAACTTTTAGCTGATAAACATAGTCTACCTGCATGTAAGCCACGGCTTCTGAAACAGAGAACAATGTATTCAGGAACTCCCATCGACTCTCCTTACGCAGGTCTACCAGTTCCCTTCCATACACCTCACTTCCATGCAAATAAAGTTAAACACCACTAAGAAAAGATTACTCTACCTTGCTACAAATAGCATATAAAATATAAATTCTGCCAAAAACTAAGAAGGAACCAAGAAACATGTGTGCATCTGACACGCATGTTTGCATGAGCATGGATGTGTACGGTTAATTCTCTTGCTTGTTCATTAATCCAACATTGAACCCACCATTGCCATAAAACATGTGACTAGATACCCTCTAAATGATCATCAACAATCAAAATGAGAAGATTCAAAGTTCAACCCACACCTGACAGCTTGAGTAGACAGCATTTTTGTACCATGCATGGCCCTCTTTACATAACCAAATCGATCTGCTTTAACCAAATTGCCTCTCTCTTTGTCTATGACAAGACCCCTAATTACCAAGTCAGGATCAAATGCAAGTCCATCAACCGGGAAACCCATGTTCTGTAGATTGTCCATGCAGTAATCATAAGCCCTTCCTTCCCAAGCCTGTGATTGTGTAATCATTACTCATTAATTTTTATTAATGAATAATTATATTATAACCAAATATGAACCAATATCTACCATGACATTGTAATGTATCAAGGTGTAGTCCATGTCATATCCAATGGCACTGATAGATCGAAGATTCAAAGTACGGCTACAAAATATACCACGAGGCGAATTCCTTGCTGAAAAAGGACTCTGCAAATCAACCATAGATATTGTCAGAACAGAGAGAACAGCAATGCTATGTTTTCAACCAGAATCGGCAGGATGTTTCCAGCATTTACACAAATACAGAGGGGTAGCTCCTCACTGTATATCACCTCATCAGCAGACACCAGAAACAGCAATGAAAAGTAGGGGACTTTTGGAGTTTTTAAAGTGCAAATTGCCTTATTCATTTTAACAGGCAAGGGTTGTATAAATAAATGTCAGTAGCAAATGGCTGATAAAGCAGCATCCGGTATGTGCGTGCAATGCAAATTGGCAATGTTAAAGAACAAAAAAAAGTAAGAATAAGGTTTGTAGAAAAAGAAAAAAGCATAGAAAATAAAAATAAGAACCGGTAAACAATCTTCTATTCTAGAGGACACTACATACGCTGTGTTGTGGTTTTCATAATGGACTTAATATTTCAAACCCGTAAATGTAGGTTAGCCATCTCAGATGCATTGCAGGAACTGGGAAGTAACTTGAAAGAACATGTAGATTTCTAGGCTAAGAAATGGAAGAATTAGTTATATTAAACATGCAAATTAGTTAGCTGCTTGCGTGGAGGTTGTTAGGGCTGTTAGCTGAGTCAGCTCATGCACGCTGCTGTATAAATAAACATGTAATCTCTTTGATTCAATGAGAATACACAAAATTCTTCTCTTCCATTTCTTAGCCTAGAAATCCATATGGTATCAGAAACTGTCCTTGCTTCAGTGTTGTGTGTGATATCCCACATTAGTTTGGAATATGGATTGAGGACTTGGGCAATCCTCCCCTATGAGCTAGCCTTTTTTGGGTGGAGTTAGCCCCGGTCTATTTTATCAATAGAACAAATAAAAGCAGCAGTCGACATATTCATACTGACGTCCATCGCCTAAAAATAAAGTGCAACTAGTACAGCTATATTATGCAACTTGAATGTGCAAAAAGAGGCTGCTTAGTGAGGCAAACACGAAAGGCAACAAAAGTTGCAAACAGAGACGAGCTCACAGCACCAGTATGCCTAAATCTCTAAGCAAATGCTCAGCTTCTTGAGCTTTCAACTTAGCGACCTCCTCAATTGGACCTTCAAAAGTAATCTGCGGATCAATCCCTATGAGGCAAGGAAATGTAAAGAGCTACAGTTAAAAAACGAAAAGCAGCTAATAATCCTCAATGAATCATTGACAAGTGGAAATAGTAACAGTAGGCTACCAATAGAATCAAGATGATCATAGTTGAGATTCAAATCCCCTTTGGTGCTCTGTCCCAAATAATCAAATTCGAATTTATTGGACGAAGTAACCGAAAACACTTGTTCTCCAACGGGGGAGGGGGACTTGGAATCGAGGGTGCACCGACACATTGGCAACGGAGGTCTGCAGCTGGTATGAGAAATGGGTCCGAGCGGAAGAGAATAACTGGTTGGCGCAGCCATTGGAAGGCCACCAAGGGTCTCTCTATGGATGAATGAGAAGGATCCTTTGCCAAAAAACTCTGCTGTCACGGGCATATTGGCTTGGCGCTCTGGAGTGTGCAATTATCACGTGCTGGCTGCTTGCAGCTTCTGGTAGGAACAAAAATATCTATTGCAATTCTTAATTATGGGCATTGGGGATGAGAAACTGAAAGTGAAAGATGAGAATCTTTGCCTGAGAGAGAATTTAAACAAAATAAAGGATTTTGCAGATGACTTTCGTGCACTTTTCTTTCGATTCTTGTCTCCGTCAGCCTGCGGGAATGTGCATATGAAACCCTTGTCATCAACGGCTGCCAAATGCCAATCCCCTTCACAGGTCTAGGATATCAATAACGGGCTTTAGCCAACACAGAAATGCAAAAAAGCCCAGCTCCCTGTTTCCCTTGAGCCTGTAATGCAATTACAAGGCCCAATTGTTTCTGACTCAGCCGTCGTCCTCAGGGAAACTAGGAACCCGGCCCTAGGCCTTGTAGCTCGTTCCTTCCCACATCGGATGAGTCTCCAGACCAGACCCATACTTGCCTTGCTGATTGATTCAAGGGTCCCTACATATTCATAGCATCAATGGCAAAAAAATAAAATAAAATAACGGTAATTTCAACTTCGGATACATGCTTTTTGAGTTCAGAAAAGATCGGAGGCAACAAGAATAACTTTGGATGTATCTTTGCTAATTAGTTACAAACACGAGAATCCTTTGATGTTATGATGTTACCTTCTCTCATGCTGCATACTCCCATTGGAAGCATCAACCATTGGCGTTTGACATATTTGTCCGAGTATAAATCTTTATTTTGATCTCATCTTAGTAGGCGACTTGCTGTCTTCTCCTTCTTTTGTCCTATACCCAAAATCTAGGCGTGCTTCCTCCACTGCTATTTATCATAGCTAGCGTTTCCTTCAATTTTAGTCACACAAATGTATGGTTTTCAGTATTCCCTCTGCACTAGTCAATGTTGATACTGTATTGTATATGTAGCTTCGTTGGAGATACATTTTCTTTGATAATTCAGAACAGTGCAGCAGGAATTGCTGGTTTAGTCATTGCTTTCGTCGCAAACTGGCAAATAGCTCTCGTAATCCTTTCTTTGTTACCTCTGATTGGACTTAGTGGATATGTCCAGTTGAAGTCCATAGATGGATTCGATGGGAATGCAAAGGTTAGCTCCAATCTTCACCCTAAAACATAGGTTAAACTTTGCGTTTTGCTAAACATCCTCACAATCATGAGCAAAACAACAATATAAGAATTGATGGAAGGACATGATGAACAATGAATTTAGATGTTACAACTAGCTAGAGTACAATTGATTTTCTTTTTCTATTAATTGAATACTTAGCTAAACATTTTTCAGAAAATGTATGAGGCAAGCCGAGTTGCTAGCGACGCAGTTAGCAGTATTAGAATAATTGCTTCTTACTGTGCTGAAGAAAAGGTGTTGCAACTGTATCAGAGGAAATGTGATGGCCCCATTAAGTCAGGAATAAGGCGAGGGTTAATTAGCGGGATAGGATTTGGTCTATCCTTCTTGTTTGTTTTTTTTTTTTTTCTACGCAGTCAGTTTTATGTCGGAGCTCATCTAGTGGATGATGGCAAGACAACATTCGCTGATGTTTTTCGGATAATTTGCTTATGCTATATCCACCAGCTCGACAGTCCAAAATTTTCTTTTGGTTGAATGTTTGAAGTGCTGTTGTGCAGGTGTTTTTTGCCCTCAGCATGGCAGCCCTTGCGATTTCAAAACTCTCTCGCACCTGATGCGAGTAAAGCCAGGAGTTCTGCTACTTCTGTGTTTGCCATCCTTGATCAGAAATCTAAAATAGATCCCAGTGACTTCTGGACAGATAATAAAAAAGTTGAAGGGAAAGTTTGAGTTTCGCCATGTCAGTTTTAAGTATCCAACAAGGCCTGACATTCAA
This sequence comes from Cnidoscolus chayamansa, assembly GCA_948266635.1. Classification (NCBI taxonomy): domain Eukaryota; kingdom Viridiplantae; phylum Streptophyta; class Magnoliopsida; order Malpighiales; family Euphorbiaceae; genus Cnidoscolus; species Cnidoscolus chayamansa. The sequence continues at coordinate 8,402 of CAOGCB010086369.1, forward strand.
ATATTCCAAGATCTTAGTATTGCTATTCATTCTGAAGGTAACTACGTTGTGACTGGATTGCATGTTCAATTCTTCCTCTACTAATTTAATGTCATACATAAGCTAACGTATAAAAACCAGTCAATTATGGATTGCTGAAACTAATAATATTTATAATCAGGTAGTTGCACTGGTTGGAGAAAGCGGGAATGGGAAATCAACGTTGATCTCATTATTTACGATCCTGGTTCTGGAACAATTACTCTAGATGGAATTGAGATCCAAAAATTGAACTTAAAATGGTTAAGACGGCTGGTTAGTCAGGAACCTGTATTATTTAATGGCAGCATTCGGGCTAACATTGCACATCAGTGGCCTAAAACGGGTTTTATCTGCTTTCTAGAATTGGAAAAAGAACATAAAATTTCGAATGATTGCTATGTTTGGGGATGTGATGCTTTTAGGTTTGGAAAAATGCAGGGGTACGATAGTACGGTAGGGGAACGAGGAGTGCAATTGGTCTGGTGGACAGAAGCAACGGGTGGCAATGGCACGGGGCATAGTAAAGGCTCCAAAAATATTACTTCTAGATGAAGCAACCACTGCTCTGGATGCAGAATCTGAGCGAGTGGTTCAAGGTGCATTAGACAGAGTTATGGTGGGAAGGACCACACTGGTGAGAGCACATCGCTGGTCTCAATTAAGGGTGCAGACATGATTGCAGTGATGAAAAATGGAGTAATAGTCGAGAAAGGAAAGCATGATACTTTGAAGAACATTAAAAACGGAATTTATTCCTCCTTAATGGCTCCCAAGCATCGGTATGTGTAAATGTTTAAAAATTTTGATTTTGTGTCATTTTCTTCTTCTTCTTGTCAATCTGTGTAAGTTTCCAAATATAGGTAGAAATAGACAAGCATCGGCATAATGCCAATTTTCAGGTCTTGTTATCATCCACTAATGAGGAAAGGTATTTTACATTGAAGGGTCTCTTAGGAACGCATAAATCCTGTCTTCTCCCCTTCTCATCATTAAATTTAAAAAGATAGCACATCTGTTAATTTCTCCATGTCCATGAATCATGTTTGATCTGGTGGACTGCTCTGCCTTAGAAGGGGATCTAATAAAGTAATATAAATGAGGTGAAGCAGGGGATAGGATAAATTCCAAATGGTCAATGAGGAATATTTTGAATGTGAGAAATTAATAATAAGTGGAGCAGAATCTGGATTAGTTAAGTGTCTTTATGCTCGTCATATATGAATATATTCCATGCCCACTTCATATACATATATATATATATATAATTTTATTGGCAAAAAAACAAAGAAGAAAAGGACTTGCATTCTTCAATTTCATAACAATTATTGTTGTAACAGGAGTAAGGAGTGACTAGGAAGAAAAGCCCGGCCGGCCAGTGGATACTTAGCAATTTAAAGAAACAGAGAAATGCGAGTGACAAATAAAAATTAATGGAAATGAGATATTCTAAATTGTCATTATAAACGATTCCTTATATTGGTCTTTCCTTTTTTCACTTTCATATTCGTTGCATTCTAGAAACAGGTTTTTTTTTTGGCTTCACCTCTGCTCCCATCAGGGATAACGTGGTCTCCACCGGGGGCTGTTTCGGTTCAATATGAAATTGGAATCGCTGGAAGCCAAAATAGCAAACTTAAAATAGCATTTGTAATTGCTTTGAACTAACCCTGTGACCTTGTTACTTGCTCATTAGGATATGCACATTCGCGTTGGATTTTAAGGAAATAATTGGGCACAAAACTTTTAAATGATGTGAGTATCCCTTGGCTTTTAGCCAAAGTGTATGGAATTTTCTTCCACGAGATGCCCATCACACTTAAACCTTTAAAAACGATTACTATATCATTGGCAACCAATTATATGTATATATATCGACATCAGGTGATGATAGCAATGGTCCCAACTCCAAATCAATCATTTATTTGGTGATAATAAGTGCTTCAGGTAGGAAGCATATTACCATCACCTTGAAAGCCTGAGTTCAGGCAGTGTGACCACCAATATTTCAATATAACGAAGAAAACTATTACTTTTGGGTTTGTGGGAGGTCTTGTTAGGCAAAACTAAATGGAAAATGCAATTGGTGTTCAAGTACAGATTGACATTTGCTTGAGTTAATATACTATCACGGGTCAAGTTCAAAAGCTTTGCCAAGCCTCTCTCCTACAAAGTGGTAATATCGAGTTTTTATACTTGTTATTGATATTCGATTTCAGCACCCATGTTTAGCCTTTCCAAGTAGTTAATGCGTTCTGAACTTCCTTCTCTTAGAGGGCATTTGGGTTCCTTCCTTTTTTCGTTATTGTTTTGCTATGCTTTTGCGTAGCTGGGTAAATGGTTTGCAATCTTGCTGTTTTTCTTTTCTAAAAAAAGAAAAATTTTATTTATCATTCTTCAGGACACTTAGGAAGGGGAAGAAATTAGAAGAATGTATATATTTATTAGCAGAAGGTAGATTATAATGTCAACAGTTTATCAGAACTTGTCTTAATATATGGTTTGAATGAAACTGCCTTCTTGGCTATCATCTTCTATTGTTAAATGGAATGGTTGATGTTTCTTTCCTAGTAGCAATTGTTGTGGATCAGATGGCTGAGGAAAACGGTTTGGAAGGAAAAGTAAACAAAGAGCAAGCCTCAGCATCAATGAGCGATCCACAAGGCGAGGAGTTACTGGAGAAAAGCAAGAAGAAAGAGGAAAGCACCAATACATTGCCTTTTTACAAGCTTTTTTCTTTTGCTGACTCCATTGACTACCTATTAATGTTTGTGGGCGTAATTGCTGCTGCTGGAAATGGAGTCTGTATGCCCCTGCTCACCGTTTTATTTGGAGATTCAGTAAATGCATTTGGAGATAACAGTGTGAATACCAAAGAAGTGGTTCATGACGTTTCCAAGGTATTCTGCAACTAAAGCCTGCTACCTGCTTATCGATATTGAAATTTTATCTGAGCTTGTTTCCAGTATAGGCAACACGAGGGAGTTTAATTTTGTTGAATCTCTAGTAAAATGTTACGTTCTGAGCCATTCTTTCATAATTGTTCCTGTATATTAAATTATAAAATCCGAACCTTCCAACCTCAACTAAAGCCTTGTTTCAACGAATTAATGGCTTGACCAATCATATTTCAGGTGTCTCTGAAGTATGTATACTTGGCTTTAGGGGCAAGTGTTGCTGGATTTCTTCGTAAGTTCATCAGGCTTCTTTCTCAAACAAAAATCATGGCATAAAAATTATGTTTTTGGAAACTGAAAATACCTTGATTGCTATATACCAGAGGTAGCTTGCTGGATGGTTACTGGAGAGAGACAAGCTGCAAAAATCAGAAGTTTATACTTATCGACAATTTTGAAACAAGAAATTGGATTCTTTGACAAGGAAATTGATACAGGAGAAATTCTTGGGAGTGTGTCAGGTGACACGGTTCTTATTCAGGATGCCATGGGTGAGAAGGTATTGACATGATATTTAAAGTCCCCAAGTCTTTGACCATTTTTTTCTGCAGAAGTATGAATAAAGTGGAATATGGGATGCGCTCTCACTTGTTAATTTTCATTGCAGGTTGGAAAATTCCTGCAGCTAGTTCTAACGTTTATCTCAAGTTTTATTATAGCATTTATCAGGGGATGGAAACTTACCCTTGTCATGTTATCCTCTATCCCTCTTGTTGTCCTTTCTGGTGCACTCATGTCTATTTATATATCAAAGCTTGCATCCCGGGGACAAACTGCTTATTCACTTGCAGCAACTGTGGTAGAGCAGACAATTGGTTCAGTCAGAACTGTATGCAAAACTGACAAATGTTTGATTTTATTTATTCATTTTGGAACTAAGATCATGATGGTTATATCACAAATACTCTACAGGTTGCATCATTTACTGGTGAGAAACAGGCTATAATGAAATACAACAAATCTTTGACCAAAGCTTACAAGTCTGGTCTTCAAGAAAGCTTGGCTGCAGGGTTGGGTTTTGGAGTGGTCACATTTATTGTATTCTCCAATTATGCTTTGGCTATATGGTTTGGTGCAAAACTAGTAATAAATGAAGGATATAAAGGAGGGGACATCATTAGTATTGTTTTTGTAGTGTTGACTGGATCTCTGTAAGTAGCACTCTGCTATTTTTCATTTTCCAAAGGATTAGTCTGTCGCGCACAACTTTCTTTTTTTTGTGCACGCCCAACAAAAAAGACTTTTTTTTCCATTCTAAGTTCATTCTTCTCATTTGTTCTCTAGGTCTCTAGGACAGGCATCTCCTTGCTTGACAGCTTTTTCTGCTGGTCAAGCGGCAGCATATAAAATGTTTGATGTAATTGGTAGGAAGCCGCAAATAGATGCTTATGACACCAATGGACGTACATTAGACGAAATTCATGGAGATATAGAATTGAAAGATATTTATTTCAGCTATCCTGCTAGACCAGAAGAGCAAATATTCAATGGATTTTCTATCTCAATACCTAGTGGCTCAACTGCAGCTTTGGTTGGCGAGAGTGGAAGCGGGAAATCTACAGTTATCAGTTTGATTGAGAGATTTTATGATCCACAAGCTGGAGAAGTTCTAATTGATGGTATAAACCTTAAAGAGTTTCAGCTAAAATGGATTAGACAAAAAATAGGCCTTGTCAGCCAGGAACCTGTGTTGTTCAGCTGTAGCATTAAAGAGAATATCTCCTATGGGAAAGAGAATGCGACTACTGAAGAAATCTTAGCTGCTGCAGCGCTTGCCAATGCTGCTAAGTTCATAGATAAACTGCCCCAGGTCTAGTTAGCACCAACCTCTTTCTGTTGAAATATATAATGTTCTTTTCAGACTACAAAAACTGAGCAATTTAATAAAACTTTATGGAATTTGCTTGATTTCATAGTTGTCTCTGCCTCTTTTTCTTTGAAATGAATAATATTTCCTGCATATTCAATGGGATCTGTTGTTGTCTTTTCCTTTTTCTTAACATATTCAGGGATTAGACACCATAGTTGGGGAGCACGGCACTCAGCTATCTGGGGGCCAAAAGCAGAGAGTTGCCATAGCTAGAGCTATTCTTAGAGACCCAAGAATACTCCTTTTAGATGAAGCTACTAGTTCCCTTGATGCAGAATCAGAAAGGATCGTGCAAGAGGCATTGGACAGGATCATGATCAACCGGACTACAGTTGTTATAGCCCATCGATTGAGTACAGTAATAAATGCTGATATGATAGCTGTTATTCACCGAGGGACAATTGTTGAAAGAGGTAATCCTTTGGCTGATAGTGGTCTCTGATTTTTAATGTCATACCAGTTGTTCATAAAATATTATTCTCATTATTGTGACCAAATGTTGAACAATCCTTGCCTATTTTTGGGGTTGAAAAGAATGCCAATCCCCCTATTGCATCTATGCCCCTTAGATTACACTGGGCACTACGCCTCCTCCTGAGCTCTCGAAAACATTATTGTCCTTTCACTTTTCTTAGAAATACGTTATCACATTGTCATCCATTCAATTGATCAGGTTCACATTTGGAGCTAACCAAGAACCCAGATGGAGCATATTCTCAGCTTATAAGAATGCAGGAATTTAGTGCATTGCCAGTAAACAGTGCTCTAAAGGATGTAGAAAAGACAGAAATCACTGTGGATTCTGAAAGACATTCTAGTCAACGTTTTTCTTTTTTACGAACATTAAGCCAGGGGTCATCTGGAATTGGAAATAGCAGTCGTCATTCATTCTCAGTTCAATTTGGTGTGCCAACTGGAATCAATGTCCCAGAAACAGCATTAGCAGAACCCTCTACGACTCTTGGCTCAGCATCATCACCAACACCTCCAAACGTCCCACTAAGTCGTTTAGCCTGCCTTAACAAGCCAGAGATCCCAGTGTTGCTGCTAGGTTCATTGGCTGCAGCAACCAATGGTGTAATATTACCTTTCTTTGGAGTATTAATCTCTAGTATGATCAAAACTTTCTTTGAGCCGGCAGAACAACTCCGAAAGGATTCAAGATTTTGGGCTTTCATGTTTCTTGGTCTGGCCTCAATATCTTTGTTGGTTAATCCACTGAGGTCATATTTTTTTGCCGTGGGAGGTTGTAAATTGATTAAAAGGATTAGATCAATGTGCTTCGAAAAAGTGGTTTACATGGAAGTAGGCTGGTTTGATGAACCTGGACACTCAAGTGGAGCAATTGGAGCAAAGCTTTCAGCAGATGCAGCCTCAGTGAGAAGTCTGGTTGGAGATGCACTTGGCCTGCTAGTTCAAAACATTGCAACAGTAATTGCTGGATTAGTTATTGCTTTTGAAGCAACCTGGCAACTGGCCTTCATCATCCTCATCATGCTACCTCTTCTAGGACTTAATGGATATGTTCAGATGAAATTCATTGAAGGTTTCAGTGCAGATGCTAAAGTTAGTTCTGAACTCCATTCAGCTGCAATTTGTTTTTCTATTGTATATCTTCATGATTCATTCTTCTAAACTTCAGGCAAACTTTGCTTTCCATTTATTAAAAGGATATCATTTATTCTTAAAGAGATTTTGAAGTTAATTTCAAACGGTTGCAGAAAATGTACGAGGAAGCAAGTCAAATTGCAAATGATGCAGTAAGGAGTATTAGAACTATTGCTTCTTTTTGTGCTGAAGAGAAGGTGATGGAACTTTACAAAAAGAAATGTGAAGGCCCTTTGAAGACGGGAATAAGGGAAGGGTTGATAAGTGGATTTGGATTTGGACTATCTTTTTTCTTGCTTTACTCTGTCTATGCTGCCAGTTTTTATGCTGGAGCCCGACTTGTTGAGGCTGGCAACACAACTTTTGTTGAGGTTTTTCGAGTAAGACACTTTCTGATTCATGTCTGTGAAGTCGGGCATTAAAAATTTTCCTCTCCAAACAATTCCTGAGAAAATGTTTCTTTAAGTTCCTATTTCTATAATCATTTGTAAATCTGTTTGTTTGCAGGCGTTCTGTGCTCTCACTATGGCAGCTGTTGGAGTTTCTCAATCAAGCTCCCTTGCTCCTGATGCTGGCAAAGCAAAAAGCGCTGCAGCTTCTGTGTTTGCAATTCTTGATCAGAAATCAAAAGTAAATTCCAACGATGATTCTGGTATAGTAATAGAAAATCTTAAAGGAGAAATCAAGTTTAAGCATGTGAGTTTTAAATATCCCATAAGACCTGATATTCAAATTTTCAAGGATCTATCCCTGGATATTCAGGCTGGAAAGGTAACGTGATAGCTGTTTCTAATCCATGCAAATCGGCAAATATCTATGACTATTATCTGGTAAGATATCCTGTATATTTGTTTTGTCAGACAGTTGCACTGGTAGGAGAAAGTGGCAGTGGGAAATCAACGGTTATCTCATTACTGCAGAGATTTTATGACCCAGATTCAGGTCATATAACTTTAGATGGAATCGAAATTCACAAGCTACGGGTGAAGTGGTTAAGACAGCAGATGGGCATGGTAGGGCAGGAACCTGTGTTATTCAATGACAGTATTAGAGCCAATATACTATATGGAAAGGAAGGGAATGCAACAGAGTCTGAAATTTTAGCTGCATCAGAATTGGCGAATGCCCACAAGTTCATCAGTGGCTTACAACAGGTTAATTACTAGCTAAGTCTTTTTGAACACCTTCTCGATAAGGAACAAAATGCACCGGATTTTTTAGTTTAAATTTCTTTAAAGAAAAAAAAAATTGTTGCAGGGCTATGAAACAAGGGTTGGTGAACGAGGGGTCCAGTTATCTGGGGGACAGAAGCAACGAGTGGCCATTGCAAGAGCTATAGTGAAAGCACCGAAAATCCTACTTCTAGATGAAGCGACCAGTGCTCTGGATGCAGAATCTGAAAGACTAGTTCAAGACGCACTGGATAGAGTTATGGAGAATAGAACGACGATGGTGGTAGCGCATCGGCTATCTACAATCAAGAATGCTGATATGATTGCTGTGGTAAAAAATGGAGTGATTGCAGAGAAAGGAAAGCACGAAACATTGATGAATATAAAGGACGGTATTTATGCTTCCATTGTGGCAATACAAACAAGTGCTTCATCCCAGAAAATCAAACAAAATTAATATAATGTTGTTAGATGATCACCATCTGAAAACCAACTATGAATAACTGCTCTTGTTTCTGAAAGGTGGGATCTTGAGTCAAGCCTGAAGCCTGCAGGTTAAATGTCTGTAACCTCAAAAAACAACTATATTGCATAAATGCAAACTCAGCCGTTCTTTCTTATTTTATTAACGATTGAGCTTTTATGTATGCCATGTATCCTTGTGTAATGGATTTTCTCGAACAAACCATAATTGGTTCTTAATATAAAATGTATTGATAAATTTGTAATTTTTTTTTTGGCTTGATCATTATTGAAGGTTGTTGTCTAGTTTATACGTATGAGTACTTGTGTATGAATGTGGATGGGCTCTGAGAACAGATATCTCCGGTGGCGAACGCAGGACCGCAATTTTAGGGGGACACCACTGCAATGTTGGTGGTTGAGTCGCTGACTGGCCAGAAATAGCTGGACAGGCACAAGGGCCTTTTGTTTGATTTTCGTGACAAATTAAAAAAAAAATTCAAAACTCACAGGCACCCCATACTCACAGGCACTCCATGGGGGTGGGGGGGGTGGTGGGGGGTGGGGGGGTGGGGAGGAGGCCAGGGGCTGGGGGGGCACGTGCCAGGGCTGGCCCCCCCCTGGGTCCCCACTTGTGGATTTGTTTTAAGAATTCAACCACAAATATTTGTTGGTATTAGGCAAGTGAGTGTATTTTACACTCTTACTGTGCCAACCGATTTTCAGATGATCCAATTTTTCCACTTTCTTTTTACCATTCATCTGGATTCCAGAGTTGGACCCCTTTTTTTTTTTTTGCTTAAAAGAGTTGGACCCATTTATATATGCATGTGTATATTCTCTCAATAATGAATTTGCCCCCAAAACAATCATTGGTAAATCAAACCCACAACTAATGATGGATGTGAAATTTGGAGAGTTTCTTCCTTAATTCAAAAACTAAATTAAACGAATCAATTAATAAAAAGAAAAAAAAGGCACTATGATATGATGCAAAGTTGCAACCAACCGACAGAAACGCCTAACCCATAGACTTTTTGGTCTTAAGTATGTGTTACTTGGAAGGAAATCTCTCCTCCATATTTGCACTTTGCCGCTCCCTACAGCTCCACTAGCTACAGCTGATCAACCAATAGCCGGTGCTTGATTTTCGAATACTATTCCAGTTCTTTTTCTTTTTTTTCTTTTTTTTTTTTTTTGGCTTTGACAAACAATATAATGCATGCAACTTTAAGTTGTACGTGCAACTCGCAGATCATCTTTTCTTCTTCTTTCTTTCCCTTGGGCCGATTGATCAATAAGACGAACAACGCCTCTGGGAGGAGGAATCACCCATCATCTCCACAGTGAGGTAAATACAATTGATGGAGCAGCTTATTCACTAACATTAAACTTTCACGACAGAGATTATATATATATATATATATTCGTTGGTGAAGCCAACGTTACTTTATAAGTCGTCTTTCTTTATTTTCGGTACTTAAAAAGTGTTATATGAACTGAGCTCAAGATGAAGATATACATCAAGAAGTCAAAAGAATTAGCAAAGTAGATGTTGTCCTTGTGAGTTGGTAAAATTAGCACTTCTCGAAGGTCCGTATTTGCATTATTTATGCTTTGGCACATCACACATGCACTGCTGCACCTGCACATACATATACACAGTTGATAGAATCACCCCTTTTTTTTTCTTCTTTTTGGGTTTTTTTTTTTATGCATTGAGGTCTTTCTCAGATTATAGGGAGATTACTGTTTATCCACATGACAACCAACTCCAAGCATTGGGTTGAAATACGACGAGATGAGGTAATCAAGTAAAACAAATACCTAAAAAAATCGCAAATCTTAGGCTTCCTAGAGGGAGAGGGCACTCAAAGGAAATGAGTAACGTGACTTAGAACCAACACTTAGGAAGAGTACTTTAGTTAGTTGAAATCCAAATTCATATATATTTAATTAATGCACTAATGTAATCCTTCTTCAAAACCTTTAATTCCTATATAATTATAAATATAATGAGATATGAGAAAAGGTGTGCTTGTAATACACACTCGAGATCTGCTTCTGTTTTATCGTTCAATTTACCTGATGATGATTTATCAAAGTATCAACATAGTTATTAATTAAGGAGCCACAGAAATGTTACTCACTCTTCATCTGTCTTATCTTATCTGGCAATTAATTTGGATTGGTTAGATGAAAGTTTCCATCTTCGGCTGCAGACAAAAACTTCCTATTTCTATTTATTATCTTTTAGAAATTATTTTATTTTATCTTCAGAATAATTTTTTAAAAAATATTAATTAAGAGTCGAGTGATTTTGTTTTCAATGGAAGAAGTAAAATAACTTTTTTTTAAATATTAATTAATTAATTTTATTGTAATTACTAATAAAAGATACCAATGAGCTTGAAATCTTAAAATACAAACAAATTATAAAAAAAAATAAATTTGAATTGTGATTTTTAATTATTAGATTCCATAAATTAAATAAAGAATATATAATAGAAATAAGAAGAAGAAGAAGAAGAAGAGTTGGGGAGAGAGTAAAAAATGGTAAACAACGCTTAAGAGGAAACAAAAAGTGGTAGTAAGACAGGTACTTTCCAACAGCTGTCCTTTTGCCTTTACCAAGGCAATTGATAGGCCCAGCAGCGGCAAATCCTTTGTGCGTTTGTATGATCGACTTCTTTTCCTTTCCTCTTTTATGGACAGATGCTGTCAGTGTTGCCCCCACGGCCACGGCTTCCCTTTCACTTACTCCGTCAGACTAATGTGACCCTCTCTGCTTATAAATTTCTCGTCTCGTGGAACTCCATCCTCCCCTTCATTCTTCAGGCATTCAAAGTTCCTTTCTTTCTTCTCTTCCTTCCCCAGATTAATGGTGCGCCTTTGTTATCCACTATCTAAGAGACACCACCAACATCCCCCACAATTTTAGACTGCATTCGCCCCGTACGTCATGTCGCACCCCATCACCACCCCATCTCGCTTCAGACTCAATTCTAAAGCCAAGGTCTCCCCTAAACCTGAGCTTGCTAATGGCCATAGCTCACTCTCACCTGCAAGAGCAAAATCAGTACCCCCTGATGTAAAGAAACACTCTAAGGTCAGGAAGTCTCTGCTTGCGAACAAACCCAAATCTGTTGAGGATGTGATAGGATCTCAAAAGCCTAGGGGTAACGAGGACGTTAGGCTGATGGGTCGCTCTGTTAATCGCCCAGTTGTCGAGCAATTTGCTAAGCCAAGGAGGCATCCACTTGTGGATTCTACTGCTATGAGAAATGAGCAAGAGGCCACGAAGGACTTGCACGAGAAGCTTCAATTGAAAGAGAGTTTGATTAAAGATATGCAATCAGAGGTTTTGGCTTTGAAGGCGGAACTTGATAAGGCGCATAGCTTGAATAAGGAGCTAGAGTTGCAGAACAAGAAGCTGGCGCTGGATCTTTCCACTGCTGAGGCCAAGATTGCAGCTTTTAACACTCAAGACCAGGTGAGGAGGATTCTCTCTCTCTCTCTCTCTCTTTTCTTTTTCTTTTTCAAGTAATGCTCAAGAGGGAGTTTTGTTTCTTTTGAATCCAATGTTCCATTTCAACTGTCTTCATATACATTCAACAAATGTGAAGATAATTTTTATTGTTTTTTTTATTGTAGACTGGATGATCATTATTAATATGATTTCCTATTATTTTGGATCTAAGGGGTCGAGAGGAGAGTACGTGAGCCCTACATTTAAGGACATTCAGAAACTCATTGCAAACAAATTGGAACACTCACCCGTTAAAAAAGAGGCTTACAATGGGTCAACTACAGTTAAACCTCCGCTTCCGTCACCACCACCACCATTCAATCTGCTTTCCAAAGTTGTTGATGCTGAAAGAAAGACTCCATCTTGTCCCTCCCTGCCGCCGCCGCCGCCACCACCACCCCCGCTGCGGCCATTAGCAAGAGCAGACTCTGCTCCAAAAACTCCCGCGATTGTAGAATTTTATCACTCCTTGAGAAAGCAAGAGGAGAAAAGGGATAATCCAGGAGCTGTGAATCAGTATAAACCAGCCGTCACAAGTGCACACAGCAGCATAGTTGGAGAGATTCAAAATCGTTCATCTCATCTGTTGGCGGTAAGGACTTCAATATTCTAATTTCTTCCCATAGCATTGGTGCTCCTTTTTTTCCCCCTTTCTCTTAACCATAATTTGCTATTAACTATTGCAGATAAAAGCTGATGTCGAAACGAAAGGTGATTTCATCAACGGACTTATCCAAAAAGTGTTAGCTGTGGCATATTCAGATATTGAAGATGTCCTAAAGTTTGTGGATTGGCTTGACAGTGAACTCTCAACTTTGGTAATTTCCTAATCATTTCCATCTTTTTTTTTTTTTTTGTTCTTTCTGATAGCTCCAAATTTACTTGCTTTTAGAAGGTTTTAACTACTGCTGTTCTGTGGCATGTGAAGTGTGCAGCAATGCTTAAGGAAATTGTCTCTCAGAGCAAAACCGTTAATTAGTCAGCTTCGTCTCTTCTATTTATTAACTTTTTTTTTCCATTTTTAAATTTGCATTCACAATGAACTTTCCATTGAGTTTGTCCCGCAAAAACTTTCCAATTTCTACATAATTTAATAGTTGATATTATAGAAAGCTAGTTAACGCTTCTCCTCTAGACCATGAAGTGTGAAATCACTAGAGTGAATCAGCAAATGCTTGCTGACAAATTTGGCTCCTTCAATTTTGCAGTTGAAATTTTTATCGGTTTACTTGTGCAAATAAACTCACGTTCCCTGTTAGAAACCTGTTTTGTCTCTAGAAATTTCTTTCATGAGTCTCCTGTTATGACCTGAGCTAATTAGAGAGGCTTAGGCATGACAAAGAAGAGGAGGAGACAGAACAGAGAGAATAAGAAAGAAAAAGAAAAGGTTGATCTAATGCACAAAGCATCCCACATGTGTGGGCTCTAGGATGGTTGCTGTATACAGCCATGCCCTGCCCTTGCTTTGCCGAGAGTCTATTTCTGTGGCTTAAAACTGTGACCTAGAACTTTACCATGAAACTAAAGCCACCCTGGACAAGAAGAAAGAAGGATAGAAATTAGGGGAAGAAAAAAAGTAAGAGGGAGTAATTTGCTATGATCGATACCCTTTCAAGTGGTACACATGCTATTTTATGGCTAGCGCTCAGGTTCACTAAATCTCTGTTATGTTTGTATAGATACAACAAAGTAAGGGAAGTTAGGTTTGGAGTTGGAGGGTTATAAATTGGGGACACAGAATACTATAGAACGTCCCCCTTTTTTCCTCCGCATTTAGCCCGTATCCTTTTTTTTCTACAGGCTGATGAGCGGGCTGTGTTAAAGCATTTCAATTGGCCAGAAAGGAAAGCCGATGCCATCAGAGAAGCTGCCATTGAGTATCGTGCACTGAAACTATTAGAAAGTGAGATATGTTCCTTTAAAGATGATACTGATGTTCCATGTGGAACTGCCTTGAAAAAGATTGCTGTCTTGCTTGACAAGTAAGAATGTTATGCTGCAACAATTATTTGTGCATCCAATCATATGCCCTTTTAACTGTCATATGTATTGACTTGCTGGCCTGTCTTCTGACCATATAAGGTCTGAGCGAGGCATTGGAAGGCTGACCAAACTTCGAAACTCAGTTTTGCCTTCTTATCAGGATTGGAAAATTCCAACCAATTGGATGCTTGATTCTGGAATCGTAAGCAAGGTATGCTTTTGTACATAGGTTTTCCTGTCGAAATAATTCAGCCAAGTTATATTTGAAGTTTTATGTTGGTATATGGAGATGTTTATTCTTTTGGAACTTGTTTGTTTAAACAGTGGTAATCTCTGCTTTAGCAGTGAACTTCGTGGGTGTGCATTTATGATGAATTAATAGTTACCTGTGATATCATGCAGATAAAGCATGCTTCTATGAGGCTGGCGAAGATGTACATGAGGAGAGTGATATTGGAGCTTGAACTGGCCCGAAATTCAGATCGGGAATCCAATCAAGAAGCATTAGTGCTTCAAGGTGTGCAGTTTGCATATAGGACACATCAGGTAATTAATGCTTGGTGGTCAGGTATTCAAATGATACATGTTATGATGCTCAATGCATTTTTTGTGGAGTCTAACATGCTTAGGTGCAGTTTGCTGGGGGTCTTGATTCAGAAACGTTATGCGCTTTTGAAGAGATAAGAAGGCGAGTTCCAGGACACCTAGGAGGATGTGGAGAGCTATTAGCTGCTGTAGCATCATCATGAGCAGGACAAGATGAAACTTGTTTTAGAGACAGATATAGATTTTTGTGAGGATGTCTGTGATGAAGCATTTGTTTATTTTTATTTTTATTTTGTTTTCCATTGAATGGGGTGTGTGAAGAAAGAGATGTAGATAATGATGCTACATGCATTTACTTTGATGTAATAAAAGCTGTAGAGTGAAAGAGAAGGTAGAATATCAGTCGGAAGTTGCAAAGTCTTTTACAAGTAGTATGCTAGTTGAAGTTACAAATCCACCTGATGAAACCCTCTTTCTCTTGGCTTACATAGTTAGTTATACTTGGTTGAAGACGGTAGGTACCCTACCCAGCACAGCCTCAAGCCTCCTACTTCTACTCGACTCACAGATAACAAGCAACCATCGACTTTAGTTTGATTGTCCGATTTCTTTGAAAGAAATTATAATATTGGATGGAGAAATAAAAAGTGGATAGGGATAGGGGGTGTAAAAGTTTATTTGAGAATTTTTTTTTAATATAATTTTTAATTTATTTTTATCATAAACAGAAGCGAAATAAATTTCAAAATTAAGAGCTTACCAATATAAATTATCCACTAATGGAGATTATATAAAAAGACCCAACTTGGATAGAATGATTGATTCATGAAAATCATTACATTCCACGGACTAATTGCTGAGGGTTAAACGGTAATTCTAATATTACTCATTAATTCCTGCAGTTTAAAAATATATTAAATTATTTTTCATCTTTTTCAACTATTTAATTAGATTTTCTAAATTATAACACTATTGAATTCCTGGGCAATATAAAAAGACTGATTAAAAATTTATAGTAAAATCAAAGATATTTAATAAGTAATTTTTACTTGACTAGATAACAATTTTTTAAAATTCTTCTTAATAGGATCCACGCGTCGACTACTACAGCCTCAGTGGCAATCTACGTGGCTCCACATGGCTTAATTTTGGTCGTACAATCCTCATCTTACGTATCCAACAGCAGAGATGGAAAGGCTCCTCATGTCATAAGAAGTACAAAGCGTGGCGAACCGAAACGTTCACGAGCCTCCAGGTGTCGCTCCCAAGCAAACTGCCACATCAGATTTATCCAATTGTAGATGACCACGTAGGCAACTACGGTTATGAAGCCATCAACTTGTTCCTTCCCTGGTTCGTCCTTCCTTGACCTTCTCCTCGTGTGGATTGAAAAGAAGAGAGCTTAATATATCATATCA
>CAOGCB010086375.1:0-23779 GCA_948266635.1 Cnidoscolus chayamansa
GATTGCCTACAAAATTTAAAATGCCCAATATGGATAAGTTCGATGGAACAACTTGTCCTAAAACACACTTGAAGATGTATGTCCTAAAACACACTTGAAGATGTATGTCCTAAAACACACTTGAAGATGTATGTGGGTGCCCTTAACCCTTTCAGACTAAACAACGAGCTCCTTGCTCAATTGTTCCAACAGTCCCTTACTGGTGCTGCTCTAAGATGGTTTGTCAGCCTAGACCAGTAAAAAATGAAAACCTGAAAAGATATATGCAATGCGTTTAATACGCAATACCACTACAACATAGAGGTGGATGTTACTCAGAGAGAGCTAGAAACCACCAAACAAAGAAGCAATGAACCATTTCTCTCGTTCCTTACGAGATGGAGGAACAAGGCCGCTCAAATGATTAATCGGCCATCAGAGCAAGAGCAAATAGACATATTATCAAAAACCTGCTGCCTGTCTACCAGCAACAACTACAAACACAGTACATACCGACGTTCCAGTTGCTCATTGCTACTGCCACTAAGGTAGAGGATTTAATCCAAATGGGCCAACTGAAAGAAGATATCATGTAGCCCAGTCTCTTTGACAAGGTTGCAACTATTACCGATAATGACAAAAGTCAAGACCTGCTGAGCCAGATCAAGCCGAATGAAGGTCCCCTCACCAACTGATACATCGAGGAGGAATGTACTGCTGAAAACAAGCCCCTTCCTGAGTCAAAACCTTGAGTCTGAGTCTGACATCAAGTCCTATACAGAGTCTGACATCAAGTCCTGTATAGAGTCTGAAACCAAGTCCTGTATTGAGTCTGAGTCTGACATCAAGTCTAGTTTTGAGTCTGAGTCTGACCCCGAGTCTAAAACCGAGTCAGAGTCCAACTTTGAGTCTTCCGTGTCGGGTTTAGAAAATCTAAATCTTCGATTCGATGTAATCTTTCAGGACGATTACGTCCTTTGCAATAAAAATTCATGAATTATTGATTACCCTTCGTATCAATCTTTCCAAAGCATCTCTTAGCAAAAATAATGAAAAAAAGAGACAAATAAAAAAATTAAAAAAATTAAAAAAATTGGCAAAGAAAAAAATGAACATACATACACTGCATATGATTGTACAAACAGGGAACATGTCAGTGAATGCCTGAAGAAATTTGCTGATTGTTTCACGGGAATGGGCTCAACAATAGCAGTGCACAAGATTCCGGTGTACCCCAAGGCTAAGCCAGAAGCTAAGGAGGCTAAAAACAGAATGGTCCTTGAAAATCAAGGAAGAAGTTAAACAACTGGAGAACAAAATTCATAGAGCCCATCGCCTACCCGACATTGTGCCGATGCCGAAGAAAGATGGCAAAGTCAGAATGTGTGTAGACAACCGAGATTTGAATAAAGCATGTCCGAAGGACGACTTCCCCCTGCTGCATATTGACTTGTCGGTAGACCGTATGATTAGACACGAGATAGTCTCCTTGACTAATCTTGCTATCAGATACAATCAAATAATCTGTCAGACAAAGAGAAGACCGCATTCACCACGGAGTGGAGAATCTATTGCTACAGGGTTATGCCTTTTGTGCTCAAAAATGCCGGAGCAACCTATCAAAGAATTGTAACTTGGGGGCATGGACGTGGTCGAAAATCCACCCAAAGCTTCTAATAGTCATCAAGTCATCCTGGTCGCTGCAGATTATTTCACTAAGTGGATTGAGGCAGCTTCCTATTCAGTTCTACATGCCAAGAAGGCAGCACAGTTCGTTCGTACCAACATCCTTTGTCGGTATGGAACACCATTTGAGATCATCACTGATAACGGGTCTCATTCTCAAAGGAAATTTTCTGATCTGCTGAAGAAAAAAAAAGATTCAGCATCACAGGTCCTTACCTTATCAGCCATAAACAAATGAGGCTGTAGAGGCTACAAATAGCGCTATAAAAGTCCTTTTGCAGAAAATAATCCAAAAGCATAAAGCTTGGCACAAACAACTACCGAATGCCCTGTAAGGATACAAGACTTCGATCAGAATACTTATTGGGGGCAACTCCATTTTCTTTCGTATATGCTATGGAAGCAGTACTGCCTGTTGAACTGGAAGTTCGGTCGGTAAAGAATCATTCAAGAAAGTTGGGTCAGCGAAGCAGATTAGGTTAAGGATTACCATCTTCAACTCTTGGGAATTGATGAGAGATTACAAGCAATCCATCAAACTCAAATTCAGCAGAGAAGAATGGCTAGACACTTCAACAAAAGGTCAAAGACCGCAAGTTAGAAGAAGGTTGTTTGGTTCTGAAAGAAATTAGACAGCCAGTCATAAATCTTCGTGGGAAGTTCCGCCCTCATTGGCTTGGACCCTACATTCTCAAGAAGATACCTCCCGGCGAAGCCATCACTTTAAACAAGATCTGGATGGTTTGGAGCCCACTAACCGATGCAATCTGGATAAGCTTAAAAAGCACTACATATGAAATTACTCCTTGTGATTTCTATGTAAGGAAGAACAAGGAAGAACTAAGAAGATCTGATTCTTCCACAAAATGTGAAGGAAGATACATAGAAAGCCAAAGAGGGGCCCAGTCTAAATAAATAAAAATATTCATTATTTTCTTTGCCAATAAAAAAAAAAGAAGCAAAAAAAATGAAAAAAATAAATAATAAAAAAAACCCGCTAAGTCGAAAACCCACAAAGGGCGACTTAGGCAAAAATCGGGGCCCGCTAAGTTGAAAACCCGGAAAGGGCGGCTTAGGCAAAAATGGGTAGCTCGCTAGGCTGAAAACCCAAAAGGGCAGTCTAGGTAAAAGTTAGGGCAAAAAGATCGCTAAGTCGAAAACCTGAAAGGGCGGCTTAGGCAAAAATTAGAGCAAAAAAAAAAAGATAAAGTAAGAGATGCTTGGAAAGATAGATCATTCAAAGTCATCATTCATGTGTCTATTCTTCAAAGAAAAAATCATCAATCCAATGACCCATAAGAGTCAAAATTTCATCAAGTACAAAAAGACCAAAGTCTGAAAAATCCCTAGAGTCTAGTCTAAAACTAAGTCTCTATATCTGCATAAAGCAACATCATTCGTATCCCTCCTCAGAGTCTAGTCTAAACTAAGTCTCTTTGTATCTGCATAAAGCAATATCATCCGTGTTCTCTCTAGGTCCCGAAATCTCACCTGTCTCTCTAAAAGTTAAACAATCTCATCGCCTGTGTCAGTCTATTCCTCCAACTCACTCAGCAGTGTGTTCCTCCTAATCTTTTCGAAGGTGAGTTGAAAAAAAATAAGGGACAAAAAAAAAGAAAAAGAAAAGAAAAAAAGACAAAGAAGAAAAAAAAGAAGAAAAAAGAAAAAGAAAAAAAAGAAAAAAAGGAAAAAAAAAAGAAAAAGAAAAAAAATGAAGATTGTCCAATTTTCATGGCCTCAAGCCGCTTGATCCAGACTCTAAACGGTCTCGGTAAGAACAATACTGCCAATGCAGCTCATCTCCTTCCATTCGCCTAATCATTAGGGCAGAATTGTAAATCCCCAAAGTCTGGGTCCTTGTTGAATAAACCAGCAAGCAAACAGAAAATAAAGGCTCGCATCCCCAGCCTCATCCTGTCTGCTGATTGAGCCTCGAAAAATTCATCAATTAATGGCAGTAGAATTGCCTTATGATCATTAATAATCATAGCCCTAGCTTATGCCCGGCTAAAATGAAACAAGCCTTCAAACGACCAAACATACCCAATTTTGACCTCATGCCTGACCAAAGGGGCATTCGGGGGCACCCTATAATTATGCAGAACCTCCCCAAAGAGGGGGCACATTTCCTCCATCATGACCCCGAACCCAAAAACGTGAGCCTCCGGGTCTCAAAGTCTGATGTAAGCCTGTAAAAAGTCTCAATCAATGACCACTCCCCTAAGGATAGCAATTGGAGATACCATACCTCCCCATAATTGATCTTTTCTACATTGAAGAGACTTTTGGTCCAACTGTGCATACTGTGACTAAAACAAAAAGGGATTCATTCTTGAATAAGGAAAAGAAATGAAAAAAATCAATTTGGCCCCAAGGGCCCAAAAAAAAAAAAAATTGGCCTCAAAGGCCCGAAAAAATCAATTTGGCCCCAAGGGCCCGAAAAAAAAATCAATTTGGCCTCAAAGGCCCAAGAAAATCAATTTGGCCCTAAGGGCCCGAAAAAAACAATTTGGCCACAAAGGCCCAAAACAAATAAATTTGGCCCCAAGGGCCCAAAAAATCAATTTAGCCCCAAGGGCCCAAAATATTAACTCGGCCTCAAAGGCCCGAAAAATCAATTTGGCCTCAAAGGCCCAAAGAAATCAATTTCGCCCCAAGGGCCCAAAAAAATCAATTTGGCCCCAAAGGCCCAACAAAAAATCAATTAGGTCTCAAAGGCCCGAAAAATCAATTTGGCCCTAAGGGCCCGAAAAAAATTTTTTTTGGCCCCAAAGGCTCAAAAATCAATTTGGCCTCAAGGGCCCGAAAAAAATCAATTTGGTCCGCAAGGCCCAAAATAAATCAGTTTGGCCCCAAGGGCCTAGAAATTCTCAATTTTGGTACTAAGTACCCCAAAATCTGGTATCCATACATACATTGCACTGTTTTACTGATTAAATGTAAGTAAAAGCAGTTTAGAAAATGACCAAAACGAGGGTCCAAACCCTCGAACTCAAAATTCGCGATTCATACAACCACTGGCTCCCATAAATCATTTTTATGGTTGCTAGTGGGGGGCAACTGTGAATACTCGAATTTTGAGGTTCGGAAAGCCTATTTTCCCTGACTGTAAATAGTCCAGCTAGATCGGAGGCATTTCAGAAAAGTTTCCAGAAGTATGCCAATATGGTATTCAAAACGTTCGGGACGTCGCGAGGAATCCAAAGGTACTCTCAGAATAATTTTTAAAGGTCCAGAACTCCCGAAAAAGCCTCCGGAATGAAAAAAAATAAGAAAATGAACGGACCTACAGCCCAAGGCGGTAACCTACCGCCCGAGGCGGTAAGTTACCGCCCTCTACTTACCACTCGAGGCGGTAAGGAACCGCTCGAGGCGGTAAGTTACCGCCCTCTACTTACCGCCCTAGGGTAGTAACCTACCGCCCAAGGCGATAAGCTACCGCCCTCTACTTACCGCCTCTCGTGCGGTAACCTACCGCCCGAGGAGGTAACTTACCACCCTCAACTTACCGCCTTCGGCCGATTTTTCCCTATAAATTGACCCTCCTCCGCCTTCATTTTTACTCACTTAGTCTGTGTTGACGGACGATCACTCTCCCTCCTCGCTCCTTACGATTCTTCTATTGCTTTTCTGCATTCATTAATTTTTTGCATTATTATTGATTTGTGATCACTTAATTTAATATTAAATTATTAAAGATCTGACAAGCTGAGGCTCCGAAGTGGAAGACTGTTGAATCAGGTACGCCCTAAAACTCTACTCCTTCTCATCACATTCATATTTCTCTTCTACTCCACATCTAAACCCAATCATTTTGCATTCATGTTAAGTTTTTTTTTTAGATATGAAGCTAAGATACCCGATTAATCAATAATCGAAGTATTAAAAGCTGAGATCCAAATTTATGGGCAAAAAATGCCAAGTTAATCCATAACTCTAGCATATCACCCCTAGGGTTCGAACAGATCTACCCTAAAAGGCCCAATAAAATCAGATCTGGCCTAAAAGGCCCAAATAAAATCAGATCTGGCCTAAAAGGCCCAAATAAAATCAGATTTAGCCTTAAAGGCCCAACTAAACCAGATTTGGCCCTAAAGGCCCAAAATTCACCATTAGGCCCATAAGGCCCAAAAAACCCAATTTAGCCCGAAAGGCCCAAAAACTCAATTTGGCCCTAAAAGGCCCAAAAACCCAATTTGGCCCTAAAGGCCCAAAAACCCAATTTGGCCCTAAAGGCCCAAAATCACAATTAGGCCCTAAAGGCCCACAATTCACCATTAGGCCCAAAAGGCCTAAAAAAACTAATTTAGCCCTAAAGGCTCAAAAACCCAATTTGGCCCTAAAGGCCCAAAAAACCAATTTGGCCCGGAAGGCCCACAAACCCAATTTGGCCCTAAAGGCCCAAAATTCACCATCAGGCCCTAAAGGCCCAAAAACCCAATTTGGCCCTAAAGGTCCAAAATCACATTTAGGCACCATGTGCCTAAAAAACACAATTTAGGCACCAAGTGCCCAAAAAACCATTTTGGCAATAAAAGCCCAAAACCCAATTTGGCCCTAGAGGCCCAAAAACCAAAGCCCTTTTAAAAAAAAGGCATTTCCGAACTACGTTGACTTTGATCCCTTATTCAAATAAAGGGTACGTAGGCATATTTAGGAATAAACCCCAAATAACAAGTCACAATTTTCAAAATAATAAAAAATTGCTAAAAGCATCAAATTCATCAAACTCACACTTTTTCCTTGCATTTGAGCTACATTGAAAATGGTTAGTTAATCTGCATGACATGGTCTCGGGATCTACCTCAGGTTCGTAGACTAAGCTTTAATCAATTGGGCTAATTAATCTAATAATTAGGTTAATTAATTAAAAAGGAGTCACATAGGGTTTTTTCCTAGTTTACCCTAAAATAATTAAACCAGGTGGCGACTCACACACATCCACGTGCATTCATCCCTATCACATTGTACTTGCATTTCACATGCAAAATGCATTCTTCGGGGAGGGGTTCACAGTTTGGCGACTCCACTGGGGAAAATAAATCTAATCATTTTGCATTTAGAGGACCACAATTGCATTTCTTACTAACCCACCCATTGAGGGTATTGTTTTTAAATGTTTTGTTTTACATGGTATCTTTGCTAAGGTCAGGTGTCTGATGGAAGATGAAGTTTCTGCTGGAGGAGATGGATTACCAAAATTTCATCTTAGCTGGGCCTATTTTCATAGGTGTTTAGTAGTTTGTTTCAATTTCTGGATCGAACTTTAAACCTTCTACAAGATCAAATGTGGTCATAAAAATAGATTAAATTAAATTGACACTATTCCCCAACAACGACGCCAATTTTTGATGGGTGTCGAGGCCACTAAGAAATAAATCCCTTTTTCTCACTAAAAATAGATAAAATTGTATTAGCAGTAAGCAGGGTACCGATCCATGAAGAATAGGCAAAATAATAATAAAATAACTTTTAAAACCAGA
The DNA here is from genome assembly GCA_948266635.1 of Cnidoscolus chayamansa. Classification (NCBI taxonomy): domain Eukaryota; kingdom Viridiplantae; phylum Streptophyta; class Magnoliopsida; order Malpighiales; family Euphorbiaceae; genus Cnidoscolus; species Cnidoscolus chayamansa. The sequence goes on from CAOGCB010086375.1 coordinate 7,149, forward strand.
AATAAAAATAAAAAGGGGCGTTTTGAATGTTGATTAAAAATAAGAAACTAAAAGCAAACAATTAATTAAACTATGAAATCAATAAGAAAAAGATATCCAACCAAGGTATAATTTCAATCCATTCAGTTAGATTGTTCCTGGACATAAAATATAAATTTCTCATATTCGATATGTTGGTTATAATTATCAGGTACGCTTAGGCAACAAATCTTTCCTTACGTTATAGAATAATTAAGAGACGCTCGTTAATTACTCCTTACCTAATAAACAACCCTATCAAGTAGAATTTAATTTATTAACAACATTAATATGAGAAAGACCCAACACTAATTAAAAACTCACTCACGTGGTTCATTTAAACTATTCCATTCATTCCCTTAACAAATTAATGTTAATTGCCACAAATATCAAAACAACCAGACAATTACAGATTTAATTATTTCGAATGGCGAGGTATTGTTTTTAATGGTCGACTCACAACGAGCTCAAATTGTATTCAACTACAAAATAATAGAATTAAAGCGGAGAATGAACAAATACCATGAATAAAGAAATTTAATTGAAAAGAAATAAAAGTTTCACAATCTTTTCGGCGAATGGATCTTGATTACCATTGGCTAGAAGAAAGGCAACTAGCCACACATAATTGAGAGAAAAATATGAAAACTAGAAGAAAAATATATATGTTTCTTCTACAGAGTATCATATTTATAACAGAAAAAACTAGAGAATAGAGTTCTTAATAAAATACAATTCCTAGGATAAGATAAGAATCCTATCTAAATAAATAATCTTCCTAAAATTCTAATTACAAAATCTCAATTAATCCTGATCAGATTAAAATGGTTTCCACAAGATAAGGGCCTTCATCTAATCTTGAAATTCTGCACAGTGGCCCAGTTCCCCGTGGGCACAGTAGTGCCCATGGCCAAAAATCTAGATTTTCTCTTTTTAAGCTCTTTTTGCTTCAAAACTTCTATCATATGAAGTAAACAATTAAAATACATAAATATCTATTTTATTTAGCTAAAAACAAGGAGAATTTCATAGAAAAGAATTGATATTTGTGTTTCAACAAATATTTTTATAATTTTAATTTTTAATTAAAATTTATCAACGCCCACATGTTGTCGATATCGATTACAAAAATTAATTCAAAATTTTAATTTCTAACTAAAGATTACCGATGATGGTACATTCATCTGTATTATTTACAAAGAATAATATAATATATATTTTTTAATTTCTAATTAAAATATACGGACGCCACTTTATCATCGGTAATTTTTATAAAAAAATAATTCAAATTTTTTAATTTCTAACTAAAGCTTACTGAAAAAACTAAGTACGGCGGTATTGTTTACAAAGAATAATGTAATATTCTATTAATTTCTAACTAAAACTTACCAACGCAAACTTGTCGTCGTTATAGTTTACAAATAATAATATAATTTTTTAAAAGTTCTTAATTAAAATGTACTAACGAAATTGTGTCATCGGTATATTTTACAAAGAATAATATAAAATTTTTAATTCCTAATTAAATATAACTGACGCAAGTGTTTCATCGGTAAAAAAAATAATATAAACTTTTTTAATTTCTAACTGAAAAATGCTCACGAAAAATGTCATATGTAGATTTTACCAAAGAATAATATATATATATATATATATATATATATTTTAAGTTCTAACTAAATGTTATCGACGCCGAATTTTCGTCGGTATAGTTTATAAAAAAAGTAATGTAAGGTTTTTTTAATTTCCTAATTAAATATTACCGACGACATTGGTTCATCGATAGTATTTTTATGACATCACTATTTTGAGCGTCAATATTTACCGCCAACTTTACTAATAAAAATATTTATTGTCTGTATATTTTCATCGGTATAATGTCACAATGTTTCTTTTGAATTCAATTTCAAATTAAAAATTCAAAATATTAAAACACGCAAGTGGGAGGAGGAATAATAAGATTATCATTAGGTGAGTATTTGGTATGTTCAATTTAAAATTAAATCAATTTGAAAAACTCAAAATTGATTTTTTTTTAAATTTCAAAAATCGAACTAGATTGAAATAGGTAAAAAAATAAATTAATTGACCTAAATTAAAATATATGTTTTGCTATCCAATCAACCCTCTTATTGATGTCCTTAAAATATGAATGAGAAAAACTTTATGTGCTCTAATGGATACAATTAAGTTCTTTAAGTTCTTTGGAACATCTATTGATATTGTAGTTGAAAATTTTGATCACATGTGCTTGATAATGTGTTTTTACAAACTAAAAATAAAATTGTCGAGTGTTCAACTGTAACATCCTATTTTCTTTGTAATTCTTAATAATTATGTATTATTTTACAAGTACGAATGAAGAAGTATGTTTATTAAGAATAAGTTAATTAAGGTATAAGATAATAAATAAAATATATTTGAGAATTTAAAAAAGAGAGAAGGAAGTAAGGAAAGAGATATTGACCGTGAGAGGAAGCATGTCTTGGTTGGAAAGACTCAGTCAAAGAATATATATTTTGATTGAAATGTGTATCACAGTAGGAGTAAGGAAGAGACCAATATGTCTCAGTTAAAGGATGTATCTCGGTTACAAGATGAAGGAATAAAGGGATGAGTCACAGTGGAAGGGAGAATGGCTCGGTTGGATAGATTTATGTCACGATTTAATAAATGCAACATAAGGATGATTCAGTTAACATGGGCAAGAAGAAATGTTACTCGGTTAAGCATGAATGTTAAATGTTTGGTTCATGAAGAATGAGATAAGGATGATCCATTGAACATGAAGGAAAGATGTTAAACATAATAAAGGAAAGAGTATAGTCTTGATCTTGAAGGGAGGAGAAATGGATTTCTCAGTTTGGTAATGAAAGAAGGAAAGAAAGATGAGAAAAAAGTAGAATGGCCCATTTGTCTTAGTTGAGAAAGAATAAGTTGATTAATATGAGGTTTAGGTGGATAATAAATGTGAGTTCTAGTTTAAAAAGTGTCATCTGTCTAGGAGAAAAGATTAATGGCATTATCATTAACTTACGGAGACACCTGTCCTAAGTGAGAGTTAGGTGGCATAAGTAGAGGTAGTAAAAAAATCTTAACACTTGTAATTATCTATGGTTACAAAGAGAGAAGAAGTTTACAGAGACTTCATATAGGTTTCAAAGCATTTGAGAAAGAGAGATCGTGAGACTTTGGTGTTGTTATATTAGAGAACTTAAAGGAGGAAACTAAGGAGAAAAAGGAGTTACAAAGTGAACAGTGACAAGGAAAGGAAGGAGGGAAAGGAATCATGAAGCAAAGAATGAAAAGAGAAGAATTGTATATCCAAATTAGGTGCTATATGTGTGTTGATAATGTGAGGTGATATAATTGATGATATGTGTGTTAAGTGACTAAAATATATGTTATACAAGTATATATATTAAGAGCTATAAGTATGAATAATTCATGTAGATGTTATAAACATATACTGGATAAATCTTATATTATAATATATGAAACACATAGGGGATAGTAGCTCCTTTCCTTTTCATATTTCTATTCAATTGATTTAAATGAAAAGTGTATTTGAAAAGATGTTCAACAATTTTGCATGGAAACAAATTTGGTAAAAGCTTTCTGGATGTCTGGTTAAAATGCATGTGTTGTGAAAATATGAGAAAACAAGTAATAAAGGATTAAACATGAATGAGGTTGGATTAATAATGTAGGAAGTCTCGGTTTGGGGATATTATGGGCAAGATATAAAATAGATTAGGAAGTCTTGGTTGGGTGATGTTTTAAATTATGATATAGAATGATTTTGTAATAAAATAGTAAATATAATGGCTACTGTTTGGGTAAGGTACGAAAATACTAAATGAAATGAAAGGCTTGATACAATTGCTATATGTAATATTTACTATGTGAAAATACAAGTATAAAATATGGATATAAAATATGAAATAATGGTTGAATGTGGTAGCCTTAATAAAGCAGTGGAATATGATTAACAAGAATGTACGTGGAATATGAAATAATGGTTAATTGTAGCAGCCTTGATACAACAGTGGAACATGATAAACAAGGAAGTTCTAAATGGCTTGATGTGGCAGCATTAAAGTAACAATGGAATATGATAACTAATGAAACTATCTGGTTGTATGTGAAATGTACTGATGATGTGTGTTTCAGTGAAACATGGTACAATGAACCAGTAATGGAGAACCTAATGCTATAAATTAATGTGGGACACGAGGATAGTTTAAAGGTATGACATGTCATAGGAACCACAACTGTCAATTTGCATTTCAATTGGCTATTTAGGGCTACAGATTGGGTACCCTACGTGGACTGGTCGATGCGCCCTCCATAATATATAGTAATCCCCTTTATCTATCGGTTGATCCTACTTAATGTGCATGGGCCTAAATGTTGGTTTGAATTTACAATAATGTTGAATGAATTGGCAAGAAAAGAAATACATGTGTCTTAAATTTTGATTAACAAGAATGTACATGGAACATGAAATAATGGTTGATTGTTGCAACCTTAACATAGTAGTGGAACATGATAAACAAGGAAAAGCTAAATGGCTTGATGTGGCAACCTTAAAGTAACAATGGAATATGATAAATAATGAAACTATCTGGTTGTATGTGAAATGCATTGATGATGTGTGTTTCAGTGAAACATGGTATAGTGAACCAGTACATGAGAACCTAATGCTATAAATTAATAATGTAAACTTGGTCCTAGTTAATTGATGTGGGACACGATGATAGTTTAAAGGTATGATATGTCATAGGGACCACAACTGCCTATTTGTATTTCAATTGGATATTTTGGGCTACAGATTAGGTACCCCAAATGGATTGACCGATGTGCCCTCCATAATATAGAGTAATCCCTTTTATCTATCGGTCGATCCTACTTAATGTGCATGGGGCTAAATGTTGGGTTGAATTTAAAATATTTTTGAATGAATCGGAAAGAAAAGAAATTCATGTGTCTTAAATTTGGTTAATATTGTTGAGTGGCTAAATGAGAATTAAGTTATGTAATCATGGAGTGGTATTTTATATTTGTAGTCATAAGTTATGTATTATTTCTATTATGTACACCCACTGAGCGAAAATATTCAGTGTGTTAGTTCTTACCACACGCAGGTACCAAGCAGTGAGACTAGGGATCCAGTCAGGAAGTGTGCAAATAAAAAGTTCTTATTAGAGCTAGTTTGTATCTATTATTTGTATAGTTTATTTAGTAACTGACATGTACATAAAGTGTATAAAATTAAATAGTATTTTATCAAAAGTAATTAAGAATTGAACTAGATTGTGAATAAGATATTATAGTTGATATGTAATAAATATTTTATGGTTGTTAATGTATTGTTTCTCTTCAAATGATGGATAATTGGACATAAGCATAAAAGATAAACACTCTATCCGGGTTATTCATAATTCGGGTAGGGTGTGTTACATAGACGATAGCCATTTCAACGAAAAAGTTAGTAAGAATTTAATGAGGAAAAAAAATCTCTTATTAGATTTAGGATGCAAACTCGCTTATTATAAAGCCCTTTATATAGGGTTTTGAGGTTAGAAACCTAATCCCTTTAGACTTCAAGAGGTTATAATCCTAATAGAATGTGATTCCTATATAGGTTGTATAATAACCCGGACAACTATTGATGTTCAAATCTCGACCACCCAAAGGTGACCAAAATCCTAACTAGCCTAACATTCAATTTACATTATATTTGCATTTGCATTTCATTTTCATTGACGTACCGATCTCATGCATTTCAATAGGTTAAGGCACATAAACATATGATAAATATTTAAATTTCTAATTACAAGTATCATGCATATCTTATATCAGCTAAATATAAAATTAACATAAGTGCCTTAATCCAACATTTAAACAATAACTTTATATTACATACATAACATAATTCATGAGATCTAAACACAGTTATTACATTAAACATTCTTAACCTTTCCATTATAACATTCAAATATTCTTAGGGGCAAATTATATAGATAACACGAGACACATCCACTCTACCTTGATGCCGCTGGTAGTTCCTACATACAAATGAAAAACAAGATAGGGAGTGGGGTATAGAGAGAGGATATGAAAAGAGGTAAGCTATTTGAATAGCTTAGTGAGGAGATACAAAAAAACAGTCATAAAAATATTACTTTTGAGCACATGAATGCACCATTGTCAAATATTTCAAGTAAGGTAATGAAGTCACCAAAATCCATTTGTAGCTATGGTTGGCTAGCCAACTCCATAGAACTACTTATACTTGGTTACCTTACCAGCTCCACAGGTATAGTTGATACCTAGTTGGCTTGCCAGCTCCACAGGAATCGTATATACTCCAAGAAGCTCATTTCAGTCGATCTTGGTCTTACCATATACATACATTACATAGCATCATTTGTAGGTCATTCTTGGGTCCATAACATAACATAGTGGTCTTGAATCATTCAATATTACTAGTAACAGATCATGTAAGAAGGCAATTTGTCATATCTCATGATACTAATGAAAACATCCTAAAACATCATGATGCGTGAGCATGCTCTAAACATTTATTATTTTTATATATCCTAATTCACTTTAAGTTATATCCCTTACCTAGATAGTAGAGCTTCAAAGAATCTCTCATCTATCACTAAAGTGCCTAGTTCTCAGGGTCTAATCCTATATTGATGAACTTAGAGTTAGAGACTGACTATGAACTATTTATGTTATCCTAAGTATAAATGACTAAGTGGGGGTGAATTGGTCACTTTTACAATTCAATCAATTTTTCAAGTTCTTGCTCTAAACTTTTATGAAAAGTTATGGCTATATAGTTTTGATGTGCCATTCAATTGGATTAGAGTGTGATTGTTTGATTAATCAACATAAGACTGCAAATCACAAAATTAGCTAGCTAATTTTAGCATGTGAAAAAAATTATTATTGACGCTAAAATTAGCAAGGTGTTCAATAGTTAAGCTCTTTCTGTTTGAAAACTCTAAAGGCCTTGCTTGGGAAAGATTAACCTAGAAGTATGCCTTTTGTATCCTTTGCATCAAAATTTTCTCAAGTGTTCTTTGTTTTTTGGTATGTAGCATTTATAACCAAACACTTGAGAATATGAACAATTAGTCTTTTTCTTTCTATAATGCATAGGGAGGCTTTTTTAGAATAACTCTAATGATTATCAAATTTATAATGTACTATGTTCTATTCACAACTTCTACCTAGAAATAATTAGGAAGTTTATTCTTATTTAACATTGATCTACCTATTTTTTGCAGTGTTCTATTTTCTTCTCAATTTCTCCATTTTCTTGAGGTGTTCTTGATGCTAAGAATGAATGAAAAATATCATGTTTTTTAAAAAAACTCTTCAAATAAACAATTTTCAAACTCATCCCATGATCACTCTTTAAAGAGGTGATGCATAACCCTTTTTTATTTTGAACCCTTCTATAGAATTTTTCAAATATATCAAATGTTCCATTTTATGAGCAAGAAGGGATACCCAAATGTATCTAAGATGATCATTCAAAATTAGTGATTAGACCAAAAGATCAAGGTGTAGCAATTCTAAGACTCTTCAAGTTGTAACTACACTCTTTGGCTTAAAGCTGGATTTGGTTTATTTTCCTAGTGAGCAGCACATGCAGGGATAACCTTTCTTAATTTTAGTTTTAGTAAAACTCTAACCAAGTTTTTCTTTGAGATTTTAACTATTAAGTGCATATTTAACATATCCAAGCTTCCTATGCAATAACCAACTATTATTAGCTAGAATCATGAGACATGTTTCACTATCTTGAAAGCAATCTAAATCTAGCATGTAACCATTGTTATGCCTTGAGGCAATAAACAAAGCATAGTCATTTAAGTCAACTATTTCACAATGAGTGGTGAAGAAAGTTACCTTAAACTTCTTGTCACACAATTGACTTATACTAAGGAGGTTAAATTTCTAACTTGGAGCTGAAGCAATATTTTTAATAGGTTGATTTACAATTGAACTATTTCTGGTAATTTGGACTCCTCCTTTATGACCAAATCTGATAAATCTTTCATTTCTCATCATAATCTTGGTGAAGTTATCTTTATCTTCTATCATATGCCTTGACCAGCTACTTGTTTATACACCACTTACTTGAATCTTTATTCTTCAAACAAACTTGAAAACAGTTAACCAATTTTTGGTACCCAAGCCTTTTCAGGTCCTTTAATGTTAGCACTATTAGACATGGATCCTTTAGGTATCCAAATTCTCTTTATCTTAGAGGATCCTTTTCTAATAGGACAAGAATGAAGTATGTGACCAATTCTACTGTAGTAAAAACATGTGATAGTAGGTAGATAAGAATAAGTAGCTTTTACAAAGAAATTTATGTACTTCTTATAGTTTGAAAAATTATCGAATCCAATTCTAGATTTTTCACCTGAGCATCTTTGTGAACCTAGGAGTAGATCCAAATTTTGTTTTCCATTTGTAAATTTCATTAAATCTGCAATTAAGTTTTTCACTTAACTTTCAAGAGTTTAATTCTTTTCAAGAAGCATTTCACACTTCTTTCTTGATGCCTCTAAATCATTTTTCAGTTCATTTAAAAAATTCATTTAAGCTTTGTAAAATTCATTTTCCTTGAGCACATCTTTCAATGAACTAATTTCTATTTTTAATGAATCATTTTATGGCTTCAAAACTACACGTTTTTTCTTGTAAGTTTTGTATTCATCATAGGCTTTAGCAAATGCTAGTTCTAATTCTTCTACATTAGGAGGATCGGATTCAATTACCTCATGTTCATTTATGACTGATGATTCTGGAAGTTTCTCTGCAAGAGCCATTCCACAAACTTCAGTGTCTTCTTTTTCATCTTCTGTTGAACTTGAATATGAAGCACTCAATACAACAGTCATAACTCTTTTTCCTCAGTCATAATAGTTAGGCTTGATATGTCTACGTCTATTGCATTCATAGTTGACTTCTTATGTTTGCTCTTTTTATAGAGGAGAATTTGTCTCATCTTTAAGAGCATATTTATTTGAAAATTTGTACTTCTTTCCACCTTTTCTGAATGTTCTTTTGACTTTTTTGGCCAACATAGTCATTTCTTCATCATTACTTAAGACGCTTAAAGAACTAGAACAAGCTGCCTTCATCACTAGTGACTTGTCCTTCTCTTCATAAGTTACTTCAAGTTTATCCCAGATTTCCTTCGCTGATTCATAATCTGAAACTTGATTATATATTTAGATCAAGAGCACAAAGTAGAATGTTGACAACTTTAACATTTACAGAAATTCTTTTCCAATCATTGTCATCAAATTTATCTTCTGTTTTTGGCACAGGGGCTTTTTAAGGCTAAACTTTCATAGGAATGTAAGGACCATCTTTAATTATTTTCCATGCATTAAAATGAACAGATTGAATGGAAGTTCTCATCCTAGTTTTTCAAAATGAGTAATTTGTGTCATTAAACAAGGGAGGTCTAGTTATTGCATGTCCTTCAACTATAGGTATGGGGACTTCTACAATGTCAGAAGTACTAGCCATTCTTAGATCACTCTAAGGTATTTGAACCCTAAGCAAGAGAGTATGGCTCTAATACCAATTTGTTGTCCCAAGTATAAATGACCAAGAGGGGGGTGCATTGGTCACTTTTACTATTCAATTAATTTTTCAAGTTCTTGCTCTAAACTTTTAAGAAAATTGTGGCTATATACTATTGATGTGCTATCTAATTGTATTAGAGTGTGATTGTTTGACTAATCAACATAAGATTGCAAATTACAAAATTAGCTAGCTAATTTTTAGCCTGTGAAAAAAGTTACTATTCATGCTAAAATTAGCAAGGTGTTCAAGTTAGCTAAAATTGAGTTGCAGCTTAATAAACTTCTAACAACAGTTTATCAAACATCAAATTTCTTCAGTTAATCAAGGCAATACAAATAAATTGACATTCAAAAGTAAGAGATAAGGTCAAGAGAATTTAAACACATCAATTTATAGTGGTTCGATAATGCAGCCTACATCCACTCTTCTCAAGCGTCCTCTTGAGACTTTTATCCATTATGATCTCTTTTTCCAGGCAAGAGAACAACCAAGTACATCCACCAAGCTTCCTAGGTGCTTGATCAACCTTTACAAGTTTGATGATCTCACAAACTTCTTTAAGCTTTCATAGGTGCTTAAGAACCTTGCAAGTTTGATATCCCCTTAAACTTTTTAAAGCTTTTACAGATGCTTAACAACCTCTCTAAGTTTGATTTCCCTTCAAACTTATTTAGCTTACAAAGGTGCTTAAAGACCTCTTCCAAGTGATGTCCCTTCACATAGACAACCTTAAATGGGTTTTGAAAAGAAGAATAATCACTCTCTTTGAATTGATATACAAATAAATGAACTATGAAGAAGAGAGAGATGGATCTGCCAATGAAGCACAAATTTTTTAAAGAAGGCTTTAAAATAAGACTCTCAAAGTTCTTAAAGATGTAGCACATTTATTAGTTCTAAAAGGAAGTAAAAGCTTGCTTATATAGGTGGGTTTGAGGCCTAAAAATCTCAGCACAAAAAGACAACCAACGACTAGTTTTATAGCTGTTGCAACTTTGGAGTCTGTGCAGCCAGAGTTCTGTTAAACTCAGACCAAAATTAGCTTGATAAAACTATTTTTAATCAGAAAGTAGTTAGCTAATTTTGAAAACCAGCATGCTTATTTTATTTTTCTGTCTACACTGAAAAAGATTTATTCTAAAATAAGTTAGCTAATTTTAATTCTTGAGCTAAAATTAGGTATCTAATTTTAACAGCTTTCGAACTCGATTTTTCTTGACTTTAAAACATGCTTTGAAAATACTTTTATATATGTGAGAATTCATTGGCAATTCTAAATCTCACTTCTCTTATATTGCTTTGCCTATGATTGAATGTCTTCACTTTGTCTTGCTTCGTTCTTCTGGACATGCTCTTTTCTTCTTCTTTTGATTTGCTTTCACTATGTGATATGAAATGCTTGAAAGTTTGTTAGCATATTTTATTAAGTTTTGTTATCATCAAAACATGTTTTCTCCTTATGAGGTCAACAATTTACATATTATAAAACATTCTGAAAAATCCCCATATAACATGGCATATCATGACATTAAAATATACTTAGCAACTTAGGTTAAAGTTGCTTGTAGTTGGAGTTTTGACGGCCAAAGGGTCCTTGTATAGAGGCATAACTCTGTTTTAGGGACCTAGTTCAATAGCTGAAGCCTAAACCTAAAAACTCCATGTCCTGTGGTTTAGCGAGACCTTCGGCAATCAAACCATTTCCTTCATCGAGCCATTACATGTTTTGACTGCATCTGTCGGCTGCCCAAACATGCCTTGGCATAACATCCCAGTTTCGGCAATCAAACCATACTTTCGACTGCCATACCTGGATTTTGGCAGAATGCATAAACCAAGCTCTTGCAAGATTTTGATATACCAAAACCTGTAAAAATATATTTTAACACTTCCAATACTCGTTTTAATATTACTTCAACGTCAATAAACTCTTCTAACATTATAAATTCAACATACAACTCACTTTCATCAACATTCACATACTTTACATAAACTTCTATGCATTTGATTTCATTCTACTTCTTTAAATCCCTAACATTGAATTACATGTCATGGTTTGTTAGTGAATTTAACACCAACTTAACCTATTTAAATCCTTAAAACCAAAGCTCTTGCCATAGTTTGAAGATTAATCTAATTTGATAATTCTTTAACAAAATCTCCTTCTTTTCATCATGCATGCATATATATCCTTCTTTTAACATTTTTATATCATTTTTCAACTTGGGATAACCTGTTTTCGAAGTGTAGATCATGATGGAACTAAACCTTTTTCTATAAATCCTTAGACCTCCATTTTTTGCTTACTTTCCTTTCCAACTCTTCAATTCTTCAACTAATCTCTCTCAAGTTTGCTTCTTGAAACTTAGTATAAAGGTAAGGAGTCTCCTAAGGTCTTTTTAGCTCATTTAAGAGAAAAATTAGTCTTCCAAATCTTTCCTCAACCAGCCGTCACCATTATTTATAATGAAGTTTGGCTAACTTGGTTTCGATGGCCAAACCTGGCTTTGCAGTTTGCCCTAGCTAAATTTCACTTTTGGTCCTTCACTTCCTTCAAATTTTCATTTAGATCCTTGAAAACTTTCATTAATTACATTTTAACATCTAAACTCTTTTAAATTTACATTTTAGACCCTAATCACTATTTTAGCCTGATTTATGCATATTCCATGAATATTCTGATAAAAAACTTATATTCTAAAAGAAGAAAAGTGTTGAGTGTTACATATTGGATTCTTAGAAAGATGATTATCTAATATTTCAAATAAATGTTTTACTTATTATGGTAATTTTTTTTAATCATATTTAGATAATAATCATAGTTTAGATTGTTTTGGATGAGTAATGTAGCTTGATGTAGTTAACTAAGGTGAGTCATGAAGATAGATTGGTTGTGATGTTTGTGCCCTTTCAGACTAATGTTGATTTTGCCACTTATTATTGGTTATTTTCTAAAGACTCATTCAAGGTTAATGGTCAAAGCTAGGCAATAACTCTGAGCATATCAAACGTCCCCTTATAAGACTTGAAAATTATTTTTAAGAACTATCCAATTTGTGAATAATTTTATGAGCTTATATCTTTATGAACATTGTATTTATGTTTTTGAGTGGATGTTTCGGTAAAACATCATCTATATTGTTTTTTCTTTTGATGGATTTATCTTTATAGGTGGCAAAATACTACCTTGTTATTTGTCTTTGATGGTTACCTATTATGTGGCTAGATATTGCCTTGCATTTCTTACTTTGATGGTTACCCAATTTATTGGCAAGACAATTTATCACCTTTAGTGTTTTCTATTGACATTTACTTGCTTTATGGCTGGAAAAGTGTTTTTTACTTTGTCTTGATCAATAAATGGTCTTATGATTGGCAAACATTGCCTTGATTGTTTCACCTTGACCGTTATCAATCTTATGGCTACCTTGATCGATATCTAGTCTTATGGTTAGGGAAGCATTGCCTTGCTTTGTCTTTGATTGTTGCCAATCTATCTACCTAGACTATTATAGGTCTTATGCCTAGTGAGGCATCCTCAAATTTTGCCTTGATCATTACTGGTCTTATGGTTGCCTTAACCATTTTTGGTCTTATGGCTGGTAGGCATCATCATATTCTGCCTTGCTTGACTGTTGCCAATCTTGTGGCTAATAAGAGATAGTCATATGTTACCTTAACAATTACTAGTCTTATAGCTGGAGAGCCATTGCCTTATTTTGCCTTGATTGTTGTTGGTCTTATGGTTGCTTTAGTCGTTACCAATCTAATTGCAAATAAGACATCTTTATATTTTGCCTTGATCATTAATTATAGCACCCCTATCGGACCATAGAGTACCCGGATAGGGTGCGCCACTCTTATACTAATAATGTATAATACCTGTTAAATTACATTAAGCAATCTCTATATACAAATACTACTAATAAAATATTGGTCTCACTTTCATTCATCACAAACATTATTTAAAAAAAATACAATATAGTCATTTCTATTTTAACAACATTACTTACAATCCTATTACTTATTATACTGTGTACATGCCAAAATATCAAAAACATCTTTTAAATACAAAAGACAGACCAGCTATGATGCTTCTGGTTGCAATAGATCTTCAAAATCTTAGATCTACTCTTGTTGTCCTGGATATATGTTTGGTAAAAACCAACACGCTGAGCTTATGCTGAGTGGGTATATGCAAAGAAAATATCTAACAAAGTATAACAAATTCACATATAACTTAATCCAAATAATCATTTAATGTCATAGGACAGTTTCATATTACATTTACAAAACATCTCAAAACCAATTCTTTTCCACATCATATAATTCTATTGCATATTTTCATATAACCAATATTTTCAAGTCATAGTCTATTAAATCATTTATTTCTTTCATGTCATGTCTATAAAATATTCCACGTAAACTTATTCAAGTCATATCGTATCAGTTTATTCACATATCAGGTTGTATCATATATGAATATCACATTTTATATCAGATTTCCAAATACCATATAAAATTTATCAAATATCATATTAATCACATCATTCACATAATCTCTTTCAATGTTTATGCCTATGAACATTTTAATAGGATCGATTGCTAGTCAAAGGAATATCAAGTAGGGCCAAAACCCACATATACATATAGGGGACTAAGTGCCAATCCAGTAGGCCAAAGCTGATCATATAGGTAGAAAGCGCATCGGGCCAGTCCACGAGGGGTACCTAACTATATTTATGAAATTTCATATAACATGTAGTAGTACTGCGAGTCTTATGGCATGCCATACACTTATGCTAACCTCATATCCCACATTAAAAATTACCAAACCAAGTCTTTAATTATCATCAATTTAATCATATCACACCATTTCCATAACACATGTATTTTTACCAAATTCATTACACAATTTCATTATTTCTCAAATAAATTCCTAAAGTCACATCCATATCCCATATTCATCAATTAACAATACATCATATTATTTCAAGTCCTCCTTAGCTTTTCATATCATATCACAATTTATATTAATATTAATTTTATGTAGGAATAATTTAATTACACAATTGTACCATTTACTAATTAAAATCCCCAAACACAAGTTTCTGTCAAAATAATACCAATTCCAGGAAGTGCTTTAACATGTATTAATCAATTATCAAAATACCAAAACACATATTCTCATTTCTTCTAAACATCTAGCAAAACACAGAATTCAAGTATCAAACTCAAAACAGTTATCATATCAACTAGGCAACAAATACAAAATCTCCATCTATATATATTAAATAAAACGTCAAACCTATATTCAGAACTCTAAACATCAAATAAACACCAAACCTATTTCTTGAAGGTTTAACTTTTCTTTCTTGCTCTTTTCCCTTGTATCACGACAAGCCCTTTAAATGATCATTGAACTATGACTTCTCCTTTCTTCTCATTGATTCTTGCTTCAAATTTAGCTTCTCAAGCTTCTTATAATCTTAAACTTAGGTTTCTTGTAACTTTGCTATGGGTTGGGACGATTTCTAGTTTAAGAGTTAAGAGAAAATACATATGAACTAGGTTACTTGTTTCTTGCCAGAGTGAAGAAATGATAAGAGAATAGCCCACTCAATTTCACTTCCTACCACTTAACTCCTTCTTAAGACAAGTGGTAAGTTTAGATTAAATGGTGATGACACTTATCTCTCTTTTTAACAAATGGAGGCCTCAGATGAGTCGACACCTCTTAATTAATGGTCATAGTTAAATGTCCACAATTAAATGTTACCAAAATCTCACTTAAATCAAAATTTTATTTTGTCCCATCGAGACATCATTCTTATTCCCAAACCTATCTCGCCATCAAGTTACATATTGCTTAACACATCTCCTTCTTCCTTCATGACCAAGATTTATGCACTAGTTCTCTTCTTCTCTCGCCCTAGATGACCGAGATACATAAGCTTTCTCTCGCCTAGGTTTATGGTCAAGACATATTCCTTGTCTCGTGATCGAAACACACAAACTCTATCATTCATCTTCCTTGATCAAGAAACACATGCCATGACCGAGATACACATGCCATGATCGAGTTTTACCTTTATTTATCTAGAATGAATTCCTAACTAACTTGAATTCTAACTAGGGCTTTGGTCAAGTTCTATCATTGTTTGGTCAAGTTACACATAACAATCAAACAAATTTCAAACATATTTAAAATTCCACTTAGCATATAACAAGTTTTACATATACAATGTACATATTCTAGTCTTTCCCAAATGTTATGCATTTTGGGATGTTACAACTCTTCCCTTTATAGAAAATTTCATCCCGAAATTTATCTATGTTCAAACAATTGAGGATGATGTTGTTTCATTACTTCTTCACTTTCCCATATGGGTTCTTCGCACTTATGATTCCTCCATAAAACTTTCACTAATAGACTTTTTTATTTCTTAATTCTCTGACTTCCCTTGCAAAAATTTGTACCAGCTCTTCTTCAAAGGTCAAATCTGATTGAATATCTATCTTCTTTAATAGAATAACATGTGAAGGGTATGACCTATACCTCCTAAGTACATACTGTCACATCCCCTATGACATGCCTCCCACAGAATGAACAGTGATTTCCTACATCTCTACAGTGAAACCACTATTCATACTGTAAGGGATGATTTAAAAACCCAACCACTCACAACCTGTATAAATTTTTCTCATATTTCACATTTCAAAGTAAGTAAAAACTTAAATCAACCACTCAATCAAAACCATTTCCATAAGATTATTTACAACAATTATTTACAACACTGCCTCTATTCTGTGATAATTACAAATTCATAAGTTTATACATTACAAAACCCTTGGGATACATATGCCTTTACAAAATCTACCTCTGTATACTTTGTCTTCTCTTACTGCTTGTCCTGTGTTCCTCTGCTACTTTCACCTGCGTTTATCAGGGATAAACGCTGAGTATATAACTCAGTAAGCCA